>JAHFWJ010000348.1:3000000-3303219 GCA_028555115.1 Himalopsyche japonica | reverse complement strand
AAAACATCTTCAATATTTTGGAGAAAGTGTTTAATATCAAGGAATGTTTTCGGTAAGTGATGTATGTGTATGTAAGTGAGTATGCATCAGTAATCGAAATTCAAATCGATGAAACATTGTAGTTATTTTTTTAATAATAAAAACACATTTTTTAGTACTTATTTCCACAATATATTTTTTGATCAGGACCGGTTTCGCTCATCGCGAGCAATATCAACTGATAGAATACAATTTACAAACAAGTCTATTTATACAAAACAAAAAATTAATTTGAGTTAAAGGTAGCAGGTGTACAAAACCATGGGTTCAAGAACTAGGAAACAATTTACATAAAATCATACGATATTGATACAAATAAAGTAAATTAGTATAAAAATTAAAATGTTCACAATCACTTATTAAGAATTACAATTACAATTATGGTAAATCAATAATCCATTAGGAGCTCTAAACAATCAATAAGGAAGTAAGGAGTGGGAAATTTTTAATGACGAAAATAACCCACAATCACTACTTAATGGAACAAAATAAATTAATACATGAGATGATGTCATTAAAAATTTCCCACTCCTTACTTCCTTATTGATTGTTTAGAGCTCCTAATGGATTATTGATTTACCTTAATTGTAATTTTAATTTTTAATAAGTGATTGTGAACATTTAATTTTTATACTAATTTACTTTATTTGTATCAATATTGTATGATTTTATGTAAATTGTTTCCTAGTTCTTGTACCATGGTTTTGTACACCTGCTACCTTTAACTCAAATTAATTTTTTGTTTTGTATAAATAGACTTGTTTGTAAATTGTATTCTATCAGTTGATAATGCTCGCGATGAGCGAAACCGGTCCTGATCAAAAAATATATTGTGGAAATAAGTACTAAAAAAATGTGTTTTTATTATTAAAAATATAATGCCTTTCCATCAAGAAGTGACAGTTAACACCTTAAAAGTGACATTGTAGTTAAATAAGATTCAGTTTGCTAATAATGTTTTTTCATACATGCCTTTTTTACGCAATAAATATTGTATTTTGTGCAGGTAAATGTGTTTACTAAAATAAAAAACCACTTTAAAAATAATCAGTGAGCACGAGAAGAGTACGTTATGTAAGCCTTAAATTTTTGAAGAATACCTCTTACTTTTGCTTTACAAAAATCGAACTGAGAACATTGTAGTTTTCAGGTAGAGGGATATAAACGAAACAAAAAATAATTTGGTTAGAAGATTATTAAATGAAAAATTGGACCAGTTTTTTAAAGACCATTAAATATCAAAACTGATCGCAGTCTTCGAGAAAACAACTGATTTATCTATATTTTAACAAGAGATTGAAAATTTAATTAGTAGATGATTTTTTTTCAGTAAAAAATGTCCTTCGTGAAATTCAACATATGCGTTTTAACATATCTATAGCCTAGTTTTCTGATTTTCTGTGGACGGTATAAAAAATGAAAACAAAACACAGAACTTATAAAAAGAGATAAAGAAACGCTGACTTTTATGAAGAATGAAAAACTTAGCTAGCTATCTTGTGCAATGAGTAAAAAACATTTGGTTCGAATAGTTTTTCGGTTGCTTCTATATAAAAATAAGAAATTCTTTTCCATAAGTAGAGATTATAAGTTATATGTTTATGAAAAATGCGATTCAAAGAACACAATAAAATAAAAACGCTTTAAAATGAATCTATATTTGATATATGAAATAAAATAGTTTTCATGCCTATAATTACCCTGTTTTTCCATCCGTCAAAATCCATCAAGCTTCTGGATGTCGGCCTTTGTGTACCCGAGGGAATGCATATAAAAAATAGGTCATATTCCATGTATGCATAATTTTTGGGTCATCGAATAAAAGCTGCTTTTTTGCCAATACGTCTACACTCATCTATGCTATTTTTAGTTGTTATTGAGACAAATTTACCGTAATCATACATTCTGATACCTTTTAAGTATTGTGTTACTTGGTTTAGTTTATTTTACTTGTTCAGGAAATTTTTATACAATAGTGTCACGGCAAATTAATAATACAGTGTCAAATGTTTTCGAATTTTCATGATAATTAAAAAAAACGGTCCAATGAAACTTCAATGAATCAACACATGAAATTCATTGAAAAAAACCTGAATGTAAGTCAAAAAAAATATTTTGAAATTATTCTGAAATATTTCCCGTTATGCAACACCAAAAAAAGAAAGATTGATATGATAGAAGTAAGGTGTTAAGCTGTTTTCATCAATCGAAATAATATTTCAGTAATTGTTCACAACATATTTTTTTCGTTGAAAATCAACAATACATTTTGCAACGGTAAAAATTGATAACAAACCTTTTTTTGCGTTCGTTCGTTTCACAGTCTTAAAGTTCCCCCGCATCTATCCGATCCAAAAATGATCATAACCATTAGCCCTGTCTTGATCCTATCACTTCCTTCCCTGTATTCTTTATAAAATAGCGGTTGAGAATCTGTACTCAGCACCAAGTCATTTCGTAGAAAGAGATTCTATTAGAAACATTAATTAGCCTGATATATGCTCCACACTGGGAGCGGTCATGGATAAAATATATGTCATGACACGACAGTAGGTAAGTGGAAGGTGAAAAAAAAACAACAACTGAAAACGTTCAAAAACATTTATTTCACTTTGGTACATTGCAGCAAACGCTTTTTCATTACAAAAGTTTAGTCAAACTTAATACAGTAATATTTTTTTATATGCCTACATCAGTTTTCATATAAAAAAAGAATGAACGTGTATAAACATTACTCTATCACATTAAGTTGAATACATCTTATTCTACGTACACAAATAGACATTTTATTGTAATACAATATATTTTGTTAATAATAATTGTACCTTATATTATTCTAGACAATACGCCATTTAACGGATTATGCTGCGAGAGGTTAATATTATTATAACTTCGTCATGTAAATTGTTGTTATTCTCATTAAAAATGCAAATTTAACATGTGTATCACAAAATTAAAAACGTTGAAAAATTACAAAATAAATAATCAAAGTATCAAATGATTCATTTTTCTTTCACGTCTCAGGTGTGATTTTTTGTGAAAGCTTTGTATTATGTAATAAAATTAATATTTTGGATAAATAATTAAAATCTAGACATTCGTAGTGAGGCTATGACAGTTTCTAAGTTAAAATTAAGTCGAATATAAATCAGTATGCTTTAATTTAAAATAATTTATAAAAACAATATTAACATAAATAAAAAAATATATATTTGACCATGTTTCACGGTCGAAGAATACTATTAGTGTGGCGACAAATCTTCGTAAGGGAAGTTAAGATTATTTAAAACTGTATTGTAGACGTGTCAAATCCATAAAAAGAAAAAAATTGTTAAAATCGTTCTGTGCTTTATTTTTCCACTGTGTTGTTTTTCACTGTTTTTCTGGATATATCGCTACATATATATATGTATTTATATTCCAAGTGATGGTTCTTAGGAGTGAGAGAAAGTGGGAAGTAGCGTAAATATATATATTTCTTTAAATTTCATCAATTACTGTAGATGCGTTTTTAAAACATTATATAAATTAAGGTTAGTCAAAAAGACATTCACATACAAGTATGAGGTATACAGTTTCACTTATTTTAAATGTATATTTCAAGCTAAAACTTGATAAATTTCATATGTAAAAAGGATTCTAAAAACAGATAATTAAGTCGTTGGTGACAAAACATATTGTATCCTAAAATAACGGTTTAAGTGGTGTTATTGGATATCATTTTTATGTTGTATGCGGATACAAAAGTTACTTAAGGCCGAAGATATATAGATATCCGATTGATTCTTACTATTGCAACAAGCATTTCTATATAATAAAAACATGGTAGATAGAAAAAATAAACTACATGATGGATAATATAATAAATGACTGGATTTAATTGAAAAGCTGAAGCATTCAATTATCAGCGTGGTTACATGGTAATAGGCGCAGTCAAGGACGCTTCGTTAAATGAATATTCGAACTACATAGATCAATTCAATAAGCATTTATGGTGCATGCATTTAAATTGATATACAATACAAACACAAAAAAATCATTAAATAGATGTTTCTTTATAATCGGGATATTTCAAATATTCTATGTTGTAAAAGCAAATGTTAATTTAAATACAAAAAAACACGCTAAATCGGCGTATGGCATTGATAGATTGGCTAGTTATAAATAGTTTAATATTATTTAACTCATGACCAATAGTTTTGAAGCATTACTTAACTGAGATACAAGGAATACAATAATTTATAAAATTAAAGTAATTTTCAAAATGCATTTTTGAAAAAAACTCTTTTATAATTATCAAGTTACATTATTTTGAATTCAGAAGAACCGCGTAGTGTTGGCAAATGGAAAAATACAAGGCTTCAAACTCGTAATAATTGTTCTGTAAAACGCCAAAGGTATTTCGGCGAAAATTTAGGAAAGTATTAATTCTACTTATAACCGATTTATTTACGTCACAAGAGATTTATGAAAAGCTTCAACAGCACGAACAACCAAATTTTTAAATCAATAAATAAAAATTTAAAATATATTCTAAGAATACTTACAATTTCAACTAATGGTAACTAAACGATAAATTAAATGATTACGATAATACATTATTGGGTATTACATTATATTTTAAGGTAAAAATTTCAACTTGAGTATAAATGTATAAATATTTTGTCACACAAATACACATTACTTATAAATATTATTTTCTACTAATAGACACAGTATATCAAAATTTTTGACACAGATAATACATATGAGTGAATACAAACCAAATGTGGCTATCTCTGAAAATATATTCTTGTAATCGACTAAACAAATCTAATATATTATGATTGACTCTTGATTTTTCATTTTGTGAATTTTCAAAAATAATCCTTTTACTTGGATTGTAAAATTGTATACTACACAGATATAGTGTTAATGAAAATATAATATTATACATGATATATCTTGTATTACGTAAAAATTAATTAAAAAGTCATTCCAATACGGAAACTGATATTAACAATTTATTACCTTAGGCCTAATGATAAAACTGTTTGTATAATGTTAAAAAGTAACAAAACATTGTAACAACTTATGTGATCGTATTATCGGTAAGATTATGATTAAAACAAGGTTTTTATAATTTACTGGGAACTGTAATCTGTTGGTTTTCGCCATGTTTGCTTTGTATCAACTCGAATGTTTTATTATGTATTATATTACATATTAAACGTACACTAAGGCTAATTTATCATTAATATTCGTTAAAACTAGGTGCAAATTACGTATTCAAATTAATAAAAAGGTAAAATCACAGATCTTTTTTTTTTGTTTATGGATTTTATGATACATTTTTTCCTGAAGCCATATTTCAATAACAAGAAATATTATAAAAGCTATGAAAAAAATCTACTCAAAATGAACTGCTGCCGAAAATGGAGCCAAAGATAATACGTCTAACTAAGCACACCCGGGTCTCTTTTATGCGATAGATACGCTCTAGGGGGAGCCGAAATAACATAATAGAAAAAGGGGATTCGTTCCAAGAGAATTTCAAATCGTAAAACTTTAAAGCAGAGTTTAAATAAAATATGCCTAGAATCGCAAAAAAGTTTACGAAAATATGAAAAATTCCTGTATTATTTAATTAAATTTTAGAGTAATATTAGTTTTTATAAAAGTTTTCATCACAATCACTATTGTTGTTTATTTGGAAATTTTACAAAAAATCACTTTTAAAACTAGAAGAAGTAGCATCCCATATACACGTAAAAAGTGATTGGTTCATCACAAGTAGAAACAGGGACACTTAATCGTTATTTTGGGTTGATTTTTTCCATGAGACATAAAAATGTGGTGACGTTCTTTTGTGTGCATTATGCTGTTTGTTGATCTAGTTGTTTATGATTACTTTTAAAAAGTACATGTGAAAGTATACGTAGCTTAAGAGTAAAAATAGCGTACTACTGGTAATTTTTAACAAGTCTAAAATATATTTTTTAAACATTTGCATTAAATATACTACTTGTATCTTTTCAATCAGGTTAAGGTATCGCATAAAAAGAGACCGAAAGACAGAAGTGTTTCATGGTATGAGAACAATTTTCGGCATTAATCATGTAAAAAATTCTACAACATATAATCTTGAGTAATCAAACATCAGTTTCTGCCGAAATGAAACGGAAGATAATCTAAATTATTCAGAATAAGTATATAATTGAATATATAACATTTATAACACACTTGACAACAGTTATCATTGAATACTACCTGAAACACGCATACAGATATTTTTTGATTGCATTTATATTATTTCTAATAGCTCTTGTTAAATAATAAATGAGCATCGTCATAGTTAATTGCGCGTCACACCAAACGAACACAACAGACGCGTTGAATGATGTTTGTTTTCATTAGAGAGTAGTGGTGTAGACGAACTCGACGCACTTTACTTGAAGTGCGAAACAAGCTTACTCTTATTTATAATAATTATTAAATGTCAACAGTGAGTTTATTATTTAAGATAGCTTTGAAAATATGTAGCATGTGCCATCGAATGTAGGAAGCAATGTAAAATTAAGTCCATTTTATTTTCAAATAGAACCTATTATTAATAACTTTGAATTGATTCCAACGTGAGTTACAGAATACTTTTTGGTAAAAAGACTATGTCATCAGCAGTATTGAAGCTAGTGAGGTATGATAAAACAGCTATCAAAAATATCCGAAAACCCTTTAGAGTTTTGTTTAATTATTTTTTTAAAGTTACAAGAACTTTTTAATTTAGGAATTGTAGTTCCAAACATTCCTCTTCAACGCTTTCTTAAATAACCTTTACTTTCACAACTGAGCTAATAATGATACAGCCCATACATGGCAATGATTTAATATTTTCATCAATTTTATTTAAAAAAGCTTTGTACAAAGCTTTTGAGGAAATTGAATTGATCTCTTTGTAAATTTATTTCAACATCAAATGAACTATAATACCAAGAATGTGTTAAAAAGAGTAGAAAAAGTATTAAAATAAAATTCAAAGCAGTTATTATTCGTAAGTATTGGCTTACTACTACTGACGAAAGTATTGTCGAACAACGGGTATACCGATATTTTCATAGTTAAATATTTAATATATATATATATGGATGGAATAAGCTGTCAATGATATGATAATTCTACTTAAAACATTTACATGTATTTATTATAAATAATGTATGCCATAATACTGAGAGTGAATTTTTTTTCTATGTAATATATATCGAGTCAGTGATTTTTGGTTCATTCTATATGAATTTGAATATTAGGAATAAGAAATTCATATCTCTTTTGGATATTTAAAGGTTAGCAGCAATGCATTTTTTGCAAGGAACAGGTGTTTTATTACATGTTTTACCCCTGAAATATATATACGGTGTTTCACAAAAAACAAAATCCAAAAATTGCAAAAA
Organism: Himalopsyche japonica; assembly: GCA_028555115.1. NCBI lineage: Eukaryota > Metazoa > Arthropoda > Insecta > Trichoptera > Rhyacophilidae > Himalopsyche > Himalopsyche japonica. The sequence goes on along the minus strand of JAHFWJ010000348.1, from coordinate 3,295,753 downwards.
ATATGCCAATGACAATAATGGTAGCTCAAATCAGAAAATATATTTTATGGTTAATTTTTATGATGAGACAATAAAGGGTACAATTGAAGATATTCAACATGTAGGAATGCGTAAGATGTTATTAAAGAAAACTTTACTGAAAAATTGGCAACGAAGCAATTTATTCAATTATTTTTCATCTAAAATATTCTCCTAACATTGCTTAATCCAATCTCTATTTGATTCGGTTGCCACAAAATTCTCTTAACAAATATACGAAAAAAAGGAGTTTGAATTTTTTTGTTGATTTTGCATTTATGTGTGTTTTTTTTTATTTATTGTCATTGTTTTGTGTAAGAAATACGACTACAGAATAGGAATTTAAGTTTCATTAAAAACTCTTTCAGTAAATATTCAGACACAAATTCAATAAATTACAACGTGATTTTTACATCAAATATTACAATAAAAAAGCTCCCTGTGAAATTTAAATATCACTATCGAAATTTTGTAAGAGAGCTTTGCGGTCTAGACAATGTTACTTGTTAAAAACCCTTGTGATATTATCTAGTATTCTGGATATTTTATAACGAATACCGGAAGATATAAATCTTGCTGAAAATAAAACATTATTTTAAATAATTTGACATCGACCATGGTTTTTATAGTTCGATTTTAAAATTTTGTTCATTCTGGAAATTAAGTTTCATATTATACAATATTAAAAAAAAAACATAACATCCAGAAATCTTTGGTATTACTGAATCTTTGTTTAAAACATCCGTAGAATATCACTCAGTGAAAGCTGTTTCCTATATTTTCAATTTGATTAGAATTATTATAAAGTCAATGAAAGTATTTATTAATGGATAACATTATTGTGTGATGTATTTTGGTTTATTATGATAAACAATAATTTTTATCTCAATCGTAATATAATATTTGCATTTTCACTATCGCAATAAAATGCCGTACAATAAAATTGTTCATACAAAAAATTGCCCAAACATCATGAAAAACACAAAAATATTTCAATTCCATATCGCGAAATTGCGGTTTAGGTTATTTCGATCCTTGATAATATTGATTTGATTTTTTTTTTTGAATACGGCTAAAAACCGTAAAAGAGTTTCTGTATGTCGTTCTTACATTTGGTAAAACACAATTTATGTACGTGAGGGCGAAGAACTAAAATTATTTTAATAAATTTTACGTGTTAATCAAAACAAAAAAAAGTAAAAAAACAAATTATGATTCGTCTTTTCGGATCTTAGGATTTATTGTTTTGGAGTGGATTTAAATCAAGAAATGTAGATTTCGGATGATAATACAATGGAACTTCTAACTAATGATTAAATTTATGTGGACGATATATATATTAAAACTGTTAGATTTTTGCGAGTTATATTTTAATTTTAATATTAAAAAAACAATTTGTGAGGTATGTATCAAGTAGGTAAAGTATTACACTTTTAGGTAATAAATAAGTCGAACTAATGAGAGAATGATCTTACAATTATTTACGATTTATTTGAACTTTTGAGCGTAAAAACCTTGAGTGCTTTGCAATCAAAACACAACTGAATAGTGAATATGACTATTAAACAAAACTTTCTTTGGAAAATTGACTAACGCAACCTTTGGACACCGCCGAAGAGTTTTTGGATATTAGTAAAGGGACTCTAACAAAATGCGTTTTCTTCTCACCAGATCCTAGTCCTTCGATAACTATTGCGTCTTTGGAATAAATTAAACTCTTATCAGACGTTTCTCCGTCATTTCTTGATAAATCAAGGCTTGTTCTTTCATCAACGCATTCAACTATTACATCCGCGCTAGTGTCAGTTTTAATTTCGTATCCTTTTTCCAAATAACTTTGTAGGTTTGCATTGCAAGCTGTGCTATCATTTCTTCCTTCTTTGGGCAATAAAATAACGTCACTTACAAAGCGCATACTGTTCCGTCTATTATTTTGTACGCCGATAATTTCACCAACTTTGCTAGACTTCCTTGGTCGATCGCTACCATTCTTCGCTGTTTTTTTTACGCTTCCATTGACAATAGCAACGACTTTCTGCGGAGATTTTTGCGAAGCATTCCTATTACTGTATCGTCTCCAAAACGAGTCAGTTGTATGTTGACTACTTGAATAATTTGTGGAAGTAGTCGTATTAAAAGTGTCTTTTCTCTGAATATTGTCACCTTTGTGAAAGCGTTGCAGTTTCTTAAATTTATTCAAACGTAATAATCTTAAAAATCCATCTCTAAATTTTGAGGACATGAGATTATACAAGATTGGATTGACAGCTGAGTTTAAATATAGCATAATTCTACAAAAATACAGAAGTATATAATAGCCGTCAACTCCTAAAGCTGTTAATGTTTCAGGTGGAACTATAATAATCCACAAAGTTAAAGCCCTGAATGGAAGCAAACATATAAAGAAAGATAAAACTACCGTACCTAACATCATTACAACCTGTTTTCTATATCTTAATACGCTATTTCCGGATACGTTGTTGTGTTTATTGTTTTGTGTTATTATTCCTGGGTTTTCCATGAGGTTTTTGGCAATTATTGTATACAAAATTATCAATATGGCGAGTGGTATGATGAAGAAAATGGATATTGTCGTGATGAAGTAGAGTGCTGGCCAAAATGTATCCGCTTGTGTGAGGCAGACCGGGACCACTGAGCCGTCGAAGTACTCTTCGAACTGGTAGGACGCCACGCCGAGGATAGGGCTGAAAGCAAACAAGCACATTGTATGATAATGTTATTAGTAAGTTATATAACTGTTTTCAGTCAACTCACAAAAACATGAGACAATCTATTAAAAATCAATTTTGAAAACTCGTTCATCTCCGATTGATGGTATATATAATATGTTTGGTAGATTTTTCTTACCAAATTTGAACACCAACACCAGTGTTACTTAGCTTTAAAAACCTTTCAAAATTTTAATAAATTTTACGTAAAGTGCTGTTATATGAAGTATTTATCGAAAACAACACAACTCAGACGCTTTGTAAGCTTATAAAAATAAAATAAAAAAAAATGTGTAATTAATATGGAGATATTATGCGTTGTTGGATATTCTACGATTATAATTAATCAGATCAGGACGGAGAAAAATATTTATACATGCTGATAAATTTTTTTCCAAAACTTATACATTCATTTTCTTTTTCGACTAACTGACATCTGTAGTAACAGAATGATTAATTTTCGATTAATCTTTACCTACCTGTTGATGATATATGTCGTATAATAAATCGTCGACCTGAAAATGAGGCATTTATTTACAGAAACATATGATGTCCAGAAACATACCGCCGTTTTTTCACGTTGTTTTAAGATTGAAAATGTAAAATTGTCCTGGTAACGAAATAAAGTTATTTAACAGGTTTTGTTTTAAGCGTGCACATGTTTGTAAAGTTATTTAATTATTAGAAACATAAATTACCTGATGATTCACTCAGCCTTATTCTGGAAAATAAACATATCATACTACTTATGCACAGAAACATGTTAATTTATGTACAATTCACATAAAATGAGAATTAAAACTTGATAATTTACAACTGTAAAATTATTAACGTGTACATAACGTGTACGCAACGTGTACGTGTGTATAAATGTACGTTATTAATTTTCTTAAATGATTTTACGGAAAAAAACTTTTGATTTGATAATGGATAAAATGAATTAATTGAAGTATCTGTTTTCACTGCTGAGTGTCAGCAAAATAGATTTATTAAATTTTTTAAATCAATTTGGAACGTATAAAATATTATATTATATTACATCTTTGAAATAAACAGGCGTTTCTTAAAACTTATATTCACGTAAAAATTAAGTCTTAAAAAATTCAAAAAAATCAGAAGACAAACTTATTATTAATAAAAAAGATTTTTATTATGCATCTGCACTACTGTATTGATATATATGTGATATATATATATGCTATTTATTCTATTTGACTCATTTTATAATGCATACTTATAATCGAGTTCTGATCAATAGGTTTGTGTCCACGTGTGAATGTTTGTAATGTTTTCAACTCATGCGATTATTATAACATATATTTACAATAAATTTTCGTTGGAACAGATTTTGTTGAAATGAACCAATTAAACAATGTATACAATATCAGAAAACGACATAGCGTAAGAATAAAATATTGTACAGTGGTTTGATTTAATTAATCACAAAACTTTATAGAAATTTGAAGTGAAACGTGCTCAGAAATGTGAAGCAATTTTGTGGAAGTGTAAAAGTAAAGATAAAATGTAAAAAAATACAAAGTTCAATATTTCAGGTAGCACCTGGTTTCACCTTATACGGTCTCGGGAGCGCACCTTGAAAAATAATTCAAGACAATGTTCTGAAAGAAAGATATTATTTTATATGATTTATTTTACGTCTCTACGGTTGCTTTCGAAATATTCCGGCGAAGTGCGTTAGTATAAAGCCATATTATACAGCAATGAGTGAAGGCTCAAATGACAAAAACCACGTGATGTATTATTATTATGTTTAATTAACTACTTCTTGTTGTACATACTTGTGTGCTTTCTACGTAATTATGGAACACCATCTAAAGCATATTCTTTGGAATTTACAATCAAACTGGGAGCTATTATCTTCGGAACTGAAACTGAAGATCACTTTCAGTTGATTCGGAACTGATTTATATCAGATAAACCAACATGAGAATCGTCTGTAGTAGAAATAATCCATGTTCACATACGATAAAGTTATTAAATAAGATAATTACAATGTCGTCAAATTATGTTTAGGTGGCTTAGCAACTAAAAGTATTTCTATCGTAATATTAATACCAGAAATGAAATAACTTAATGCTTAGATTTTGAATATTTATAAAATTATTGAATCGATATTATAATGTTGCTCACTTGGGACAAAGCTTTATAAGCAAAAAGCCTACGTGACGTTACATACACTGTTAAATACTCTTAACGATTTAAAATTTCTTAATGCCAATTTTTAAACGCTGTTCACTAACGATATGTAGTATTGAAGCGTATTTACAAATTTGTTGCTTTGTTATCAAAATTATTTTGATCGTAGTCTTTCCGAAGCGGCGAATTATATGACAGTATATGATATAAATATAACGATTAATTGACGTTGAATGAGTAACATGTGGTTAAGTTATTAATGACATTTTTTACTTATTTTGATATAGTTTTTAAAAAGTCACTGATGAGCCTTATGCTCAAAGAATGAACCTGCGTATACGATGTAGAATTTGAAGTAAACATATAGAAAAAATAATGCAGCAAAATCAAACCATTCAACCGTTTTTCACACGAAAATAAATACATTTGTTATGCAGTTTTCTCTGGAATACTCTCTTGTTTTGCTTCCGATAGTGAGAAAAAACTTTTAATATAAAATTTAGTAAAATTGTTTCATTTAAAAATAATTTTAGATTCCTTCGCCTTTTATGAGTACTTTGTTAAAACTAAAATAATGATGTATGACGACTTCCTATCGTAAACTGACAGATTAGATCTCCTGGAAGATTTTTCGTGGAATATAAAAAAATGTATGAAAAAAAAACTATATCATCAATGTCTAAACCGTTTTATTCATTATAGGTTTGACAGTCGAAAAAGAAATATTCTTAGCATGGTACTAGATGATTTGCCTCACAATTAGAATAAAAGTATTATGCAGTCATCTAAGAAAAAATGGGAATAGTCTTCAGTTTATAATATGTTTTATTGTGTATATATAAATATATTACATATAGTTTCTTAATATTAATAACGCATTACATATAAAGAAATTGGTCCAAAATTGGAGAGCAATACATTGTTTATGGATAAGTGAACACTTTACCTAAAAATATCGTACAGATAATTTTCAAAAGAATCACTTTATTCTGTGTCCTTTATTCGAAAATTAAACTGTCAAAAAATTGAGACTTCATCAAGATCTCGTTTAGTCTTTTTAAAGTCTCATTTTTATCGAATACTTTGTGTTAGGAATATTCCACAGAGCATTAAAATTCAGTTTTCATACATATATATTAAAATGATTGTTTTTATCAAATTAAGATGTATTGAAGAAATTGAGAAATTTTGGTTTTCAAAGTAGGGTCGACCGGATATGGACTCGATAAAAAAATGAAATTTTGTACACAGAAGTTACTTAGTTCATGCTGGAGATTTTAGAGAATCTGTATGAATATTAAAGTAAACTTTCAATTTGAAAACAATATACCGCTGTCAAGCTTGGATCTTGACTAATTGTCATCGTTCTGTAATTTAGTTAATGAAAATGTTTAGGAAGACTAATTATAAAATCTCTCCATGAAAGTTCACTTGCTGTGATGTATTATGAAACGTTTATAAAATAAAATCCAAAAACATTAAAAAAACTTAATATAAGAGAATAATAAAACGTTTTTGTACTGTTATTTAATGACTTATATTAATATATATACTGATAATTATAGCGTACCGAGTTAAGTTATTTTCTTTGGTGAATATTTTATATTAAATAATATTTTAAAGTATAGTTGAATTTCATGAAATAATAATTGTTTTTTGTAAAGATTGTTAATAATTTTATAAAAATATTTCAAAATATGAAATCTATATATGGTGAGAATTAAATAAATTTTTGTACGTAGGAATATATAAAATTGATTGGGCAATAGAAGTAAAATGTATTGTAGGACTTTTGTAGTTTTTGTTGTAATGTTAAATTTATTGAGCAGAAAGATAATATGGTAATTATATTTAATTAAAAAAAGGTTTTGTCCTTCAGTGTTGTCAACCAAAATTTATTTACACTCCTAATTGTAATAAAGATAGTGATCAATGAAATTTTATCGATGGTATGCTGAACTTTAACTTTAACAGCTTATAAAAAAACGTAAATTTCAATATACAAAACGAATATAGAATGTATTGTAAATAATAAAAACACATTTTTTAGTATTTATTTCCACAATATATTTTTTGATCAGGACCGGTTTCGCTCATCGCGAGCATCAGTTGATAATTGTCCTGATCAAAAAATATATTGTGGAAATAAGTACTAAAAATGTGTTTTTATCATTTAAAACATCATGCCTTTCCACCAAGAAGTGACAGTTAGCACCATAAAAGTGATATAAAATATATAATAATTTTAGATTTAAAAAATCAGTCCATCAAATAAAAGCATTAAAATTTCGTTTAAAAACGTAAAAGTGTTTAAATAAATAATGATTTATGTTCACGATTAAGTAAAAAGTCCAGCTTAGACATACATATATTTATATATTTTATTGGTATCCCACCAGTGGTTTAAATAGATTCATTTTTTCAGTAAACTCATTCAAATAAATATTTATTTTCGAAACCTTCAATAAACAAATACAATTGAATAACTATAAAACAACACAAAATAAAAAAAAAACAATTTTTATAAATTTTGTATTGCTTTTTTTATAAATAGCCACTGCTTATTGGAGTCCTGTTAAAATATAAAAATCTAGTTGGCTTGTAAGTGTTATATATATTTTTAAAATTTAAATAGAGTATTTTGATCGACATGAATGAATTTCCTGGAAAAAAATAGCCTACCGTTAGTCACCATATCCACCATTTACAGTTGAAATTTCGTGGAATGGTTTAATAAAAAATGCTTTAATCAACTGAGTTATATAAAAAAAAAATCAAAAGTTATCTTGGTTTTTTTAAAGAGATGTTTGCGAAAAAAATATTCAAAATTTTCCTTTATACATGACGTATCTGAACCGTTCCAACCATCTTTTTACAGGTGTTTACACAAATAAATATGAAATGTCATGTTTTTTTTTTATCACGACTTCGTTATAGATTTATTTATTTTTATTGTGATATATTATGTAATATTGAAATAAATCTATCATTGAAAGTGATTATACAAAACTCTCAGGAGAAGAATGTTCCAAATCATTATCATCTAATTTATCGATACATTTATTTTTCTTGCCTCTCATTATAACATTTCTTCTGAGGGAATAGTTACCCGAAAATCCACTAGAGTCTAACGACCGCTGTTTTAATAAGCACGGTGTCGACTCTTGTATGTCGTCCTCTTTTACAGTAGATAATTTACAGATTTTAGAAGGTACATCGCTTTGATCTTTTTTTGGTCCCTCATGTTTTGATATCTCGATATCTGATTCATGTAAATTATTTGAGTTAATCTGAAGATTTGGCTCAATTTGATTTGAAGTCGTACTACTGCAAGGGTCAATCTGTATTGGTTTCTTGCAGTGTGTCACGTTCATCTGGTCTGAATTTTGCCTTGATATTGTCTTTAACGTAAATACACTAAAAACACTTTTACTTCGACCAAAAGCATACCTGGCTCTGCCTTCTGGTACATCAGCGTTGTTTTGAGAAATAGATTGACTTTCATTATAAGAGGCGATATTATTTAAGTTCGATGAATTTGAATCGTTTGACTTCAAACTTAATGTTGTACTATTTCTATTTTCGAAGCTACACTTTTTATACAATGTACTTTTTAAACTGCTGCTTTGTCTAGAAACTGTACTACTAGTTGTGCAGAAAGTCGACGTTGTTCTGAACGTTCCTAATCTGTCTCGACATCCTCTTCTATAATTTCTCAATTCTCGTTTCTTTTTGAGGCAACATACCATTAAAAATCCGTCTCTAAATTTTGATGACATCAGATTGTATAAAACAGGATTTACTGCAGAGTTGAGGTACAACATGGTTCTGCTGAAGTATAGAATGTTATAATACTTTTCGATACCCAACTTGAAAATTGTCTCATCTGGTACTACAATGATCCAGAGAGTCAAGACTTTGAATGGCATTAGGCAAATAAAAAAGCTCAATATGACAGTTCCAAGCATCATGACCACTTGTTTTCTAGCTCTGAAGTTGTAACAATCCACATGCTTGTTCATGACAACTTTCGATGCGGCGGATATCAAGTTTTTCGCTATAATTGTATAAAGGACAAGGAGAATAAGGAATGGCACGAGGAAAAAGAGTGATATTATCATTATGAAGTAGAGGGTCGGCCAAAAGTCAGTTGCTTGCGTCAGGCAAACTGGGACAGAACTTCCGTCGTGGTACTCCCACTGCCTATACTCAGCGACGGCCAGAATTGGACTGAAATGAAAAAATACCAACTTTTTGCTTACTGATTGTTGTTTTTTATTTGAAATAAAACCGTTCGTTTTGTATACCTGCTACTAATTGATTCAAAGTTTTGCTTAAATAGACTTGTAATTTTCATTCTATCAATTGATTGAACGCAATAAGCGAAACCCGTTGTGATGATTGAATAAATTGTGAAAACAATTTAAAAAAATGTTGTTTTAATTTCAAAAATTATGCCTTTACACCGAGAAGTGATTAAAAGTGTTTTATTTTTTATTTAGATTGTTTACAATAAAGTATTATTCTACATATTTAAAATAAAGTTTTGATAAAAAAACCTTTACTAAAACTTTAGACATAAATGAAAATAGTTATTCATAATTTATTCTAAATGAGTAGATAAACATATTGATTCATAAAATCTTATTTGTTTTTTAATCATATATTTTATAAATCACTATTTTGAAATTTGTCAAAAAATATAATTTTACAATCATAAAACTATTAGGCTACAATATTTTTGTAAGCTGACACAATAATTTTGTGTATAGTTTCAAATGATTTAAATATTTAAATTAGTGTTATGTAAGAATATATAGTTTTAGGTTATGTAATTTAGTGAACTTTTAATTTTTGTGATTGACTTATTTACTGTTAATTGATTCAAAAAGTAATGTGTAAAAATATTAATTCTATCCAATCGCCAATTATTTATTTTAAAAAAGCAACGCAAAGCACCAAAAGCAAAAATACGGATCCAAATTTAAATTATATAATGATATTTTTAGTGTAAGTTATAAGGTAGGATTAGTAGAATAGTTTTGGTGAATTTTATATCTGCAAACAGGGAAATATTATTAAAATTAATAAAAAGATTGTTTTATATTAGATATTTAATTAAAATATGCATGAACTAATTAGTTTTTGTTTTAACCACTCAAATGATTTGTTTTTAAATATTTTTGATAAAAACTTTACAATCTGTTGAAAAAATGTTTTGAATGTTAATTATAATATAATATATTATCAGGTTTCAAGGATTTAATTTGAGTGTTATTGACACCATGAAAGCAATATACAAATAATGTTTTATCTTACCTGTTAAATCCTTTGTAATAGTAGGGTGAGTCGAGTGGAAATATAATAATTGTTTAGTTTGTCTGGAAGAATAGTCATTAGCTAGCTATAAGCAAAAATAAGCAAACGTGATGTTGAAATTTTGTGAGCATTGTTTCAGATGTATGGTTGTTTTAGAATATAAATTCAATAATAAAATTAAGAATTATGGACCTAAAAATGACTAATCGTAAAATCATCGCTGTTTTTCACCAGGGTCATTAAGAGTGGGCTTTGTTTCAAAACAAATTCGTAAAGTGTAGCTTTTGGGGAATAATACTATTGACAGCGAGACCGATAGTCGAAAACCCTTTCCACATTTCTGGGACGTTTAATGAGATTTTTTATAATAATTACCGTTCGTGTTCAGTTCAATATTCAATCATTAAAGCGTTACCGTTTTACACAAATAAGTGCATAAGTGTAAAAAAAAAAGTTTGCAATTTAATCCGTTTTGATATTTTTTAAGCATTTTCTTGAATACGCGTAGTCAAGTCAGTATTTTTTTCTTGGACAACAATCCCGACAAATGCTATAAAATTTTACTTTATCGCTTTCAAACAGGTTAAAAAAAACTTTCCACTATTTCATAAGATTACTTCCTGGATGCGTCATACAGCAACTCGTAAAAATCTTGAAAGCTGTTTGTTTATTCCATTCAGTTTTTCAGAAAGGACAATCTGTTAAAATGTGAATCAAAAAGGTGAGAATTTTGAACAAGAGCGATAGTAACATAGATATCAAAAACTCATTGCAGAGTAGCATATAGATTTTTACCCTTTGATTCTCTTTATTGTTTTTCCTCTTTTGTTTACGGTATAATATTCTGACCGATACGAAAGGAACTCTGGAAAAAATATCTGGTTTTTATAGTATGGTAATTCGTCGGATCACATCGGCGTTTTTTTATTTTATTGTAACAAAAATAAGCCGACTTATTTTGGATATCAGTAGTACGATAAACCAAAAATAGCTCTGTAGATATATATATATATATAGTATAAAGTAATATCGGGATTACAAATGAATACAGGTTTGTACAAAAAAAAAATCCTAAAACACAAGAATTTATTATTTTTTTCAGCATATGTTAAGCTCAATTAATTTAAAAAAAAAGAATTTTCAGGAGAAAAGATTTTCTGAACACTTCTGATAAAACTACGTCATATCTTCTAACAAGAATTTTTTGTTGGCCCTTTGGGAGCTTTGATCAAAATGTTGGCAAGAGAAATTTATTCAAATTAGTTTAGTAAGTGGGGAGCTATTTGAATGAATGAATTTAGTCCGTTGAATTAAAACTACAAGATAATGGGAATCACCGAAATTCCTGCTTTAGTTTATTGGTTACAGTTAGCCGATTTTTTTGCATGTTACAGAAGCAGAAACATCTCACATATCCATTTAATGTGATGCAAATTCATATTCCGGATACGGAAGTCTGAAAAATGTTTCTCTTTATATTTGTTGCGCTTTACAGACCAAAAATTACGCATGCCTTTTCAAAGTGGAATATTTTTTTTGGCAAAAAATATTTGAATCGCGTATTTATTACGTGAAAAAACATTTAATTCATCGTCACTTCAGAATAAATAAATTTCTAGGAACACGAAACGAATTTTGCTACGATAGTCATATATCAAAAGGCATTCTTAGCTTTTAAGCTATGTAAACAAAGCTCAAATTATTAGAAAAACATGATATCAACTTCATAAACTTCCTTGACCTAATTATTTCATTTAAAAGTAAGTATTCTCTGTTAGAAATTTTAAGGGCTAATGATAAGAATTCCTTGATTACAATCAAAGTAAAAACGATTATTTTGCAAGGGACTGAAAAAGATTGAAAGATGATATTGGATGTATCAAATATTTCGGCTAAATTTAATTTTGATTTCATTTGTATTAACAAAAGAATAGTACTTAAAAATAATAAATTATATGCTTGATGCTATATACAAAACAATTCAGTGTTTCTTAGTGGTACAAAAGAGAGTGTAGAGAGCAAAAACAACGTGAAACTAAAATGTTGCTGTTAATATTGATTGAATATAAAAATTTTGTATTTTTTTTGTCACTGATAATAAAGCTTCATTTTAAATAAAATATTTACACTCATTCCAATTCGATCAGAAATCTCAAAGTAGATTTAATCCTTTTTATTGGTCAGTCATGATTGGAAAATGGATGCTAATAGAAAACGAGATAACGGAGTAAGCCGATTATGTTAGGAGTTTAATGATTTTTTACGCATTTTCAGATGTACTTTACGTATTCACATTTCCATGGACGATTCCTAATTAAAAAGTGTATTTCAATATCTGATGATGAAAGTTCACGAAGTTAGGGATAAAACTGCGGAGGATTGAAACAAGTGCGACATTTAATCATTGTCAAATTTTCTCATTGATGTATTCAATAAAAATGGTTCCAACAATATTGAAAATTAACGAACGAATTGAAATTAATTTTGTTCGATTTAAATTATGTTTTAATATGAATCAAAAGATATCACGGTAACATATCATGGCTAAAGATTTTTGTCTTCTATACAATATTTGATTTAATAATTTAATGACGTTTATTTGAAAGCTGCCAATATATTCAGAAAGTTTTGAAATGGAAAATGTTCCCTTTTGAATAAATTATTTTCATATCAAGCACTACGAAATAACTTTACATGTGTTCATATTATTCAGTTTATTCCTGACGAATGACAACAATGCGATAGTCGACAAGTTTTTTGATAGTTTTATAAACAATGAAACTGTTTCTCTTGATATAATATAGAATACATTGCATAATATTTTAGTTGTGATCATTTAGACATTGCTTTAGAAATGCTCCAATGGGTCTAATTAGGAAAGAAAATTAGCTTCAAAATGCAAACCACCATTTTCTTGATTGAGAATTTATTGAATCAACAATGAAAAGCAAAATATCAAATGGCTTAACTTCTTTGCCGTCTATTTACTGGATAAGAAAATGTAAGTTGTAACTAACATACTTTGACTTTGATAGCAAATTATTTATTTTTATATAAATAAAGTATAATTCCGATAATGAATAAATAAAAAAATTAAATTATTCTCACTAAACGTTTGCGTCAGAAATAAATATTGTGTAAATATTTCTACTCTCTTTAACGTGTATGCTGAAATATGACTGAATAAATTATATTTATGTACATATATTAGGAAAACAATAACGATAACATTGGAATTGGAGATGAATTGTGAACTTTTTAACTAATATTGATGACATGGATAAAAGTCATACTTTTAATTAAAAGTAATTAGAAGTTAATCGCATTATTATTACTTATTATTACATTCAAATACTTTACTTTTCCATAAGTGATAGTTAACACCTGAAATGTTAACAAATAATACTCAATTATTGATTTAAATTATGAATTACTCTCTATTTGGAAATTTCATCAAAAATATCTATCAATGTTGAAATAACGCAAAAAATTATCATTTTGAAATTGTATAAAATGAGAGAACACCAAAGATGGGCGTGTGTCTTAAATAGTCACGCTACTGATGGTGATCCAATATTGCTGCCAGATAAAAAAATAATGTACTTCATTTTGAGTGCAAAAACACTTCTACACTATAAGAACGAGGAAAATCAATTTATAAAGCTTATTTTATTTTAATGCACCCTTTACAGCGGAAAGTTAAAATATATTGAGGGATGCGGTTCGTCTTGCACTTAACCCGAATACATGAGCCTAAAAATAGACGGATATCAAGGGAGACTGTTATAGAGTCAGGTGTCGCAAACTAATCATTTTTTACGTACTTAAAGCATATATGTAGCAGTTTCAATTTGGTGACAAATTAACACAGTGAAGCTATACAAAATTGTTGTAGTAAATATATTTTATTCATAAATTCAATACACAGGGTAAACATATTAGATTTGTCTTTCCCCGCGCAATATTTTGATGGTTTCCAATTTATTTGATTATCTTGGAATGTTCTTTCACCAGCTTTCTAATAATCAATAGTTTTAATTATATAAACCTCTGCGTTAAAGGCTTATTTTAAAGGCAATTTATAATTCAACTGTCTTTTAATTACCTATTGTCATTAAATTGCTTTACAAGTTTTTTTGAGAAACACGAAAAAAAATCATTTATCAAAGTACACTATTTTTGATGCATATTATACAATAAAACATTGATCCATATTAAATTAAGATAACATTTTTTTTCGTTCTTATTAAATTAAAGCCTGTTGATTATTGCATATTGCTAGATAAAAGCCTATACATTATGATACTATTTCCGTGTTGTTCCGAAATTTTTCATCTTAACTCTAACAAAGTGTATATGATAATTTCATTTTATGGTTAGTGTTGATCCATCATATCGAGTGTATATATTTTTATTACTTAAGACTGAAAATATTTCGATAATTAAGCGTGTTTGTGATATTAAACATTGATAAAATTATTAAATGATAATGGGCTTGGGCTTTGCGACTCCTGCGGAATACGGCGGTGACGTCAAAGTGAGAGGATATCTATCAAAATCACGTGACACGTAGACTCTTAGAAAAATGTCAGTAAACCAGTTTCTTCTCGCCGGTTGAGTGTTCGCAGAGACTTGGCAGGAAAATTTTGAGACTAGAAATAGTAACCTACTTTATTGTAAATTATTATTAAAAATATTTTTTCTAAAGAAATTACGCAACTTATTATATATTTATAGTTCTTTCACTTTATGCTTTCTTCCATAAATAATATGACAATAATAGTAACTGTACGAATGACGGTTAGCTTCTTTAAGATCACTTTTGATATCTGATTTTTTTATTTAGGCAAGAGAGCTTAAGAAAAAAAATGTTTTGATCACTTCCAATGATGAACTATACTTTTACTGTATTATTTGAATGTCAATCATAAAACGTATCGTTAAACAGAACTTTGGATTTCAATACTTTGATCTAGTTAATATACTCTAATTTCAACTAAAACATTTGGATACATTATTCTCATTAGATCGACTATTCTCACGGAGAAAATTTATGTAATGCACAATTTCACTCTTATAATGGTTTTTTTCTAGCTTCTCAAGATAAATTCGATTTGTATAAATAATGTATATATTTCTCAATAAAGATTTTTGCAGGAAAGATCTTGGTACATCATATTCAATAAAAACTTCAAAAGAAAGGTGGCCTCGATTCAAGAACTTATTATTGAGATGGAATATCTGATACAGAATCCATGTTCATAAAACGTTTCAGGGATTGCATAATATTGCATATTGAATTTTACTGATATCCCAGATAAAAATAAGATGGATAATGAATGCTACATGGAATATTTTTCGCATAAAATTCATCAACGCGAAATTTTTGTTTAAATATTTTAGGACTCTAAAATTATATCTAATAAAAAATATTGCATTAAAAAAACAACCAGATATCACCTATAATATTTTGAAAGGTGGTAATGAGTATACATAAATATATAATTTGATATCGACTGAAGGTGCTTGATGAAATTTCAGTATCAAATTTGAATTGTTAAAACTATGTACAATTCCACATGTTTTATATAAAAATCCACATAGATATATTTAAACATAAATTTCATTTTATTGAACCGGGGTAGTGAGCAATGAAATTTTTTAAAGAATATCTTTGATAAATCTGAACTTTAAAAATTAATACAATCTAGAAGCTTAAGCTTCTGACTTATTCAACGATTTTGTGAAAAATGATTTTTCGCGAGCAAAAATAGTGTAACTTTTGTTGTCTTTTTATTAAGCCATATTTTCTAACAATTCCTGATGTTAATAAACTCAAGGAAAGTGTGATGCTTGAAAAAAATGAATGAACTATAAAAAACGATTATTATTAGATACCGTACCATTTAAAAATAGAACATTTATATTATTGATCCGTTCTTCTTTTTTCAAACTTTTCTTGTCTTCTAGCACAATAGCCTCACTTTATCGTTACACCCACCCAAATTAAATATTACTCAATTTCTTCGCATATTTTAAACTACATATAGAAATTTCTAGTTATTGATTTAATAATTATCCTGAAAATATTTAAGATCAGGTTACTTGAATTATAAACAATCCCGACTCTTTATTCTTGCTAATGAGTTTTTCAAAAAGTTTTTATTATTTAAAATATAATACATTTTCACAAAGAAATGACAGCTAACACACCTTCAATGTTTAATCACTTCGAGAAACAGTGTAGTAACAAATCATTTAATTCTGTTCAACTTCAAAAAATATCTGTTTTATTAAAAAAAGTCGCTTTACCGTCCGTCGAACAAAAGAATTCAAATGTATTTTTTTATTTATGCTTTGTGAATATATACATATATGTATATATATATATATATATACATGTGTATTATAAAGTCAATTAAGTAGACTTGGAAGGGATTTGGAAGCTCTAGAGCTGGAGGGCAAATTAAGTGACTAAATTTGTAGAACGACGCTTCGGCGTTGAGAGATTTTTTCCTTCGGATGGATTAAAGATTTAACCTTCTTCGTACCGGGGGGTCCAAGTGGTAAAGTGATTTCTCCGGATACGTATTCTGTTAATAAACTTAAGTTGGAAATTCAATTATTGCTTGCCCCTTGGCAAAGAAAAATAAACCAGGTCAATGCCCTTGTCAGTAGTGTTCAACAACACAAACTTTTTTCATTACAATTAGTATTCTATTGATTATGAATTAACTTCAGTAAAGTCAGTTGATATAAAATTTATTAATGTGTTCACACTACGTAATATGAAATGAAAGCAGATTTTTCTTGAAATATGTGCTGCTCAACGAAATTATGAAGGTTTCTTGTAGAATTGACGTGTATTTTTGAATAATGGGGATACATCTTTTTATTTCTTAATATTTCATCTAAAATACGGATTTGTATGTAAACGCAAGATTGAAATGATATTTTATATCTATTTACTTAAGCCCTATTTGATTCTGTTAACAAGACAGTAAAAAAGTAAATATTATTTATAATCGACTTCTTTGAAAAAAAGATTGACTGATTAACGAGTTTTAGCTTTACAGCATCTGCTGGAATGACACAAGAGTCAACTGAGTGCAAAAATGGTTAAAAACATGATTTGAAATAAAAAAAAGTGATCATGAATTTACTTTGAAACAATAATATACTACGAATACCATGAAACTATAAAATAATATAAACGCGTTATAGCCAAGCTTTAGCTATTGATTAAAGTGTATCTTTAATAAATGTTTACATTTCTTTCATAAAAAGACGTAAAAGATTTTTGTGAATAAATAGAGACTACTATTATTTTGAAGTATCGTCCAATTAGCTTTTATGCTTCCTCTTTTACTATTGTGCGTTATATATGAGAGAATTTTTATCACAATGTCTGTTGACTATTTTATTTTGCTCACCACAAAACAGACAAAAACTTCCGTCATATCAAATAAAAAAACACATCACAAAAACTTTGAGCGAACATTTCCAAAAAGCGCAGATTATTAGAAATATTTGAAATAAAACTTCTGGTATTTTGTTTATATAATAACCCTTCCACAGAAAAAAAGTAGGTCAAAGATCCTGTCCATATGGCAAAACTTTCAGTAAGGGGTAAAAGCATTTCTTCTTTTGTAACAAATAAGTTATTTATAAAACTTACCTGTTAAAAGGCTGATAAGAATAGCAGGCCTGAATCTATTTTTGGATTACGTAAAAGAAAGCTGTTAATTTTTTATTCATAGTAAAAGGTAGGCTTTATTCGAAACAGCCAAGAACAAAGTAAACATCTTTATGATTCATAACAAGAAGATTCATAAAATTCTTTTAATTATGGAACTTATTTCGTTGAGCTAAATTATAATAAAATTCAAATTTGTATTGACAAACAAGTTTTATATGGAATTAAAAAGTTACAACATTTCCAAATTCAATGAGTTGACCACTGCTTCCCAAACTTTTTTATTACGAGTGCTATGTAAAGCTGATATATAAAAATATTTTTTTTTTTAAGCTCGAAACTTGATTTTAAATTACAGATGAAAACTTAAGATTCGCTGAGCCTTAGATCTCAATCAAAATAATATCTTTGTACTTTAATGATACACCTGAATCAATTACTGTTTTTTTTAACATTTTAAATTTTATATGAGCACTATCTCAATCAAAATACACCTAAATGAATCGGTTTTTTTTTTAGTATTGGGCTATGAAATGTATTTTGAATCCATCTTAATTTTCAAAATATTGCCTATAATCTATTTTAAATAATAAAACCATATTTTTTAGAACTTATTATTTCCACAATATATTTTTTGATGGTAGTGATGAGCGAAACCAGTTCTCATCAAAAAATATATTTTGGAAATAATAACTAAAAAATGTGTTCTTATAATTTAAAATATCATGTCTTTCCATCAAAAAGCGATAGTTAACACCTTAAAATATAATCTTTTTTATGACAGTTTGGCAAGCTGAGAAAGTCGTCATAGTAAAGGGATTATTTTGCATCCAAAATGTCACGTAGTTTTCTACCTGCAGCGTTGATTTTTATAAAAAAAGATCGTCTCACGTGTGATAACCATACGAGAATCGAGCAAAGCCCTTCATCAAATTAGCATAGAGTCATATCCGATTTCGATTCCATGCGTAATGGCCTGGGATAAAAGAAGATTGCTTTGCTACGTTGCATTTTTTCTACTGAATAAAAAGCCACCAAAGTAAACGAATCTATCATTGTAATAATTTTTCAAGACATTCAATTGAGATTTAATGATTTTTTTTGTTGATAAATTTTTAACTTCAAGCCACACACTTTAAGAAACATCGCTGGAAACAATTACAATGACATTATGTCTAATTCACAGACAAATGTTTTACAGTTTTCACTAAACGAATATAGTAAAGGAAAAACGTAATTGAAAACTCTGTACTACAACTCGCGGTTTGAGCATCAAGATTTTGTTATAGATAGTAAAACATTACACAAGTGGAAATACATGAGAGAATGTTACAATTATCTATGATTACTATTGTTTTGAATGAAAAAACTGAAAAAAATTATCTTTAGTTGATTCTTGATTTATCTAATGCCATAATTGAGGTTATAAATATTGTCTTGGGAAATTTCAAGATTGAAAATATCTATATGACTGATTCTGAATACTTCGTAAAATTTTTATGTACAATATATTTTATGAAGAGTATTTATGAACAGATAGTGTGCACATTGCCAAATTTATAAATTGCAAAACTATCGTTTATTCTATGTAAGTCAACGTGCTCTTGAAATTTTTATAGCAAAAAAAAAAAATATGTTGTATGAAAATAATATGATATAGAATGTATGTACTAATAAGTAATGTATTCATATTACTTAGTAAAAAGTTTTTTTCTTAATACGATGGGACGAAATTTCAATTTGCCGCCATAATTTGTCTTCGTATTATGGCAGGGGTTGCCCTATTTTGCTTTTCTGACAATATTGGCATTCCTTTGTCAAACGAAAAAACCTCTATTTTTCAACTGAAAAGGAAACCGTGTATAAAGCAACACAATGATGCGAGATATAGTTCTAATTTTGAAAATATGCGCATGGATATCTTGACATAAATACTTGCTAATTTAACACATAATCGAAAGGGACGTTCTTTTTTATACAGCCTCGATTGAAATGATACTGAAAATAAACGAAGCTTTATTTTTAGTTTATAGAAGTACACTAAAAATACAATCCCGCCGCACGTTAAAGATAAACAATCGGGGAATCTGACTGTGCAAACAATAAAACATTAACTTTAATGATAGAAATGGTGATTTCTTACAATTACATTCTAAACAATTTTCTATTATAATGAAATTTATTCGTGTTGTTGACGGACTTAAAAATAACCCACATAAAATAATTTATTGATCACGACTTTTCCCATGATGATTAATTTTTGATTATTATAACAAGCATTTCTTTTTTATTTTGTAAATACAAGTAAATCTAGCATAGTGAAAAAACAGCAATGTATTTTAGTTCTACAATTGTTTATAAGATATAGTTGATAACTATTTCGGCTCACGCTATTGTCGGAACTACCCTATAGTTCCAAAATGGCTAACAACTATATCTAATAAAAAAATAATTGTAGAATTAATATACATTGCTATTTTTTCAACGTGTCATGATGGAGTTCTACATAGTAAATACCAATTCAATCAATACAAGTAAATCTAAAATTTATTTCTGATGGTAATTTTAGCGTTCAGATTAGTTATCCACTCAGAGATTACTTCAGTTAACTGAAACTGTGTGATCAGTAGAAGTTAGCTTCTGAATCTACTTGAATTTAGTTTAACATTTTATTAAATTGGCTGTTGAAAAATGTTGTAAGCATTTTGTGACTATTTTTTACACAATTGTTAAAAAAAGAATTTATTATATCGCAGAATATTTTTGTGTAAAAACAAAGGATTTTAGTCAAAATTTCAATCACAATTAACAACACAGAATATTAAAAAAAATGTGAAAAATCCATGATCAGAAAAAATAATTAAACAAAATTCAACCGATTTCTTATTCAAATTAAACGGACACCAAATGGATATCTGTTCGGATCGTATTTAAATGTAGATTTAAAATAATTAAATTCACACTAATAATCTGGTGTAGAGATGAAGATTGTTTTTCCATGATTATAATTTTTATAATACATAAATACCACTGTGTTAAGTAAAAAATTGTTAGTAGTGATGATGAAATCGGTATTTATTTGCTGTAAATAGCTTCTCTGTCCTGCAAGAAGCCAAATGCTGTAAGAAAATACAAAAGCCACCACACGAAATCAATAAAAAGTATATTAATAATCTAAAAAGAGTAATATCTGTTTCATACATGCAATTATTGCCATTACATTGTAAATTGTTATTTATATTGGTTATTAGTATAAAAATCCAGCACATAAATAAATTGATACATTAAAGATATATTTTATAACTGTAGGATTTCGATATATCGTTCGTGATAGAGTCAAAAAATTCAATTATATATGCGGGAAACATATAAAACTATTATAACACGGTGAAAAAATAGCAATGTATTTTAGTTCTAAAAAATTATTTTTAACAAATATAGTTGATAGCTATTTCGGCTCACGCCATCGTCAGAACTATAGATACTAGATAGTTCTGACGATGGCGTGAGTCGAAATAGCTATCAACTATATTTGTTAAAAATAATTTTGTAGAACTAAAATACATTGCTATTTTTTCCCCGTGTTATAATGGAGTTCTACCAAGTGAATGCCAATTCAATCAATAAAACTATTATATATGGGACAGAATCAAATATGTTTAAAAACGATAGATCGAAATTCCGATGATTATATAGACATATTTTAAAATACTTAGATACATAGACTTAATATAAAATACAATAGAGGATAATTATAAATAAAATGTCACCCCTTAGTCAAGAAAACAGATCAAACTTATAAAAAAGATATTAAATTAAGCTGTCGCTAAGCTTGCTTGAGTAACGCTTTGACCATAAGATCAGTTATTTCATATAATCGGGATGCTGCCAAAAGGTTGTAAATGCAACTGACAGTTGTTTGTGAATTAGAATGGAAAGAATATTATTTTTACTTTAGGAGAACCATTTTTATGTTCATTAATGAGCAGAACTGATACGTATTTTTAGCGATTTTCTATAAATACCACATAGATGGTGAATTTTACAACTGTCAATTAATTTAAATATCGTGAATAATTGTTAGAAAAAAAATGATTTATCTAAAGACACATTTTTACTAGCTTAAAAGAGGACATTTATGTTGTATATATGAAAGGTATAATAGTATAAATATTGAACTTTATTTAGTGTCAAGTAATAATACAGTGAAAAATTATACTATTCATATTATCAAAGTTATAGTAAGCTTGTTATTACTTACAGAAAATGTAAAATTCTTACATTTGCCAATAGCACAACGATTCGTGTATTTTTCCTCAAAGCAATAAAATATCTCAATCCAAAAATATGAATGAATACTTGAATTTTCAATTATTTAGGTGTATATTCTTAATTAAAAGTATAATGCAAAACAACGAAATCTTGTTTTATAGAAAAATAAACAAATTGACCAGTCACAACCTGTTTCAAGTAATAAAAATAGTTATTTGCACATTAATAAAAGCATCTGGAACGATAATAAGAAAGTAAGCTAAAATAAATGATTTAATTATTCTGTACGCAAAACTTGTCATCAAATCATCGTCTTTAGTTTGTTTAATAGTACAAAAACCGTGGTATCATATGTAAAATAAGATGGACAGCAAAATGTATGAATCAGACAATTTATTTATGTAACTGCATAAAAAGATTTCTATGACTAGTAACTTCAAAAGCGTTTAAATCGATACTCAGATATGCATTAAGTAATAAATTTGATTTATAGTTTTGCATACAGTGGAGCAAAAATCAATCACACACATATTTTTTATTGTAATAAAAAGTTGTATGTTTTTAAAAGTTACCTTGTAAAAACAGCAGCAACAAACCATGCGAGGAAACAAATAAGAGCGGCCCTGGTCTTGGTGCAAACATATCCAGCTTTAAGTGGCTCACAGATTGCGTAGTATCTTTCAAAACTGATGGCAAGGATCGTCAGAACAGAAGCATGGGCAACTGTCAATTCCACGAATGGCACAGCAAGACCTAGAAAGAAAGTAAAGCTAGAAATCAGTAAAAGCTTTAGTAACAATGAAAATAAAAAATCATTTTTTTTACATGTAAAGTCACGCATATTTTTGTTTATCTGAAAAGCATTGATAATCAAATTAAATTATTTAATTTTACACAAACATTACCTATTGCTATTTCGTAACAATTTATTTCGAGTCCATCAGATATTATTTTTAAATGGATTTTAATGAAGGCAAATTTTGAATGATAATGTATACTCCACAAATTTTATACGACTAATTTTAATATATTTTTTGGTAGACAACGGAATATTTACTCGCTTGAGAAAAATAATTTAAATGCACGTTTGCAATACGACATATGTTTGCCGTCAAGGACAATCAGTACTAACTGAATATTTTACTATTATTGTCATGCTTTAAAGAGAAAAGAGAATTGTGAATATTCAAAAAAAGAAAAGAAATGAAAAAACATACTCAATTAAAATATGTTATTTATGTACTTTAATATATGCAAGCTATACTACGAAAAGTTTCAATTTTATTTTAACTATTTTTTTCTAACCTGAATAAATGTGTCCGCAAAAATCTTGTATTTACGAGCCACAATACGGTGGAAAAATTAATAATGATTCCAAACCATAACCCATCTAATTATTCAACCGTGTCTGCGTGAATCTAACAACCTTCCCATCCTTTTCCATTTCCTGCGAGAAACTTTCACTGATAAAGTATGAAAATGAGGCGGAAGCGCTTCGTAAAATGTTTTTAATCGAATCATCGAAGGAAAGTTTTTCTCATATATTTTGACGTGGCGACGACGGAACTGAGATCAAATAATGTCTTTGAGCTTTCGTCCAAGATGTTATCACGTGTTCTACCATCAGAAATTTCTATAAACGGAAATTAAGGCGATGGAGCTATTCACTGGTTGGTTCGATTTAACTTGTCAATTAAAATATTTAGAAAATTTTATTGATAAAATTATTGCTTGATTTAATTTGTTTTTTTGATAAATGTGATATTTTGCTGCCGGTCATTTGATTTGAATACGAATAACAATGATATTGAAAATACTAACTAAAGGAACAAAACTGGCGTGCTATATGTATTGGATTACTGTGCTGCTTTTAATAGTGATAAAGGTTGAAAAGTTAATAAGGATCTTGATTGATCTTGAATTACAAAAAATATTTTAATTCAATTATAAAATATCTTTCGAAAATGTTTTAATTTATTTGAGAGGCAGTTTAGCGTTCAAAAATGATAAAGGTTGAGTAGCGTTAGCTTTTTGAAAAGTGAAAAAACGTAACAGTAAATCCTGTAGATAGACAAAAAAAAATTTTTCCAATACGGTATCTTTAAAACAATATTTTCTCCTCTTAATATTATATCTTGAATATTATGATTTTTTTAAACATGATATTTATGGTCTCAATCATTGTCTATACAAGACGCAGACTATCACTCGATTGGATTTTAGACTGACAAGGATGTCGTTTTAAGGAAAGTGTTCGGTTCCCATAAATTGTACAATAAATAAATAACGTATTTTATTTATGAACGCTTCATTTAATTAGCATTTAAAAATTATGTCTCCGTATATTGTCTTCCACTGAATTAATCTTTATATTCAATAGAATATGGACGGAAAATATTAGATGCTCAGAGACTTCAAGAGATTAATGTTCTTTTCCTGTTTACATTAATATCAGAGGAAAAGTTTTCGTATTTGATTATACTCAAGTGCCTTCTATTGACTTATATTAGGCCAGTTTTCTTATATTTCTTTTTCATTTACAAAACGTTCTAATGAATAATGTATTTTTATTTGACCTATTTAGAAAAATATTTCAAATTCACAAATGTATAAATGAATAAATGATTTCAATGTTCAAACTAATAAATTATGTTAAAAAATTGCGACGACAAAATATGACATAATTATTTTATTATGAAATAAATATATTGCTTAAATGGAAATTAAAGAAAGCAGTACAAGTATTAACATACATATTGAATGAATAAGACAAGCGTCCTAATATTAAACCTAATAACTATCTGAACGGGAGATAGGAATTGTCTAAAAAAGACTACAAAAAATATTCGATTTACGAGAGTAATAGGAAATTGATTACTTAGCCGGTAAACCGCTAACAATATGAGTGCGTTTATGGCAGATATCTTAATCATTTCACTCGTAAATAAAATAATCAATTGCAACGTATTCATTGTATTTTCATAGTGACATATGATCAAATTCCGTTGAATCTAAAATACTGTGCTGTTTGTTCTAATTGGTGTTAGTTCGTGTCTTATGAATCAAATGCAGCCAAAGTGTCACAATTACATTATTGTCTTTTACTCAAATAGAAAATATTCAGTTTTGCCGTGTTTTTCTACTTATTATTTTGTCTGATGACGTGTGAAAGTTAAATAAATTATCTGTTACATTGTTGAAATGGAAATAAGAATAATTTTATGAATACTTATATTAGACAAAAAATATATTATATATAATAATTATAATTTTGTCCAATACTTCGTTAATTTAGAGTGTCTATCTGAAATATGAAATTATTGACTATTCATAACAAAATGGTGTATTTTCCAATTTGCTTGAGTAGTTCATAGTACGTTTGATTGACGAACAGATGAAGTCATTATTCTTGAATTACTCACATGCTATTTGATATATCTGCAAACATATATTTGTTACGGAAATTCTTAAAAGGGATACATATACGATGGATATAAAATACTCAAGTAGTCAAATAGTACTTTACTATGGTTATTATTATTTAAGCGTAAATGTTGAAATGCTGTAGTATATATAATAAAAATAATTATATTTTATTGCAACGATAATCATAAATTAATGATTACAGAAAATACGCTTTGACTAAATCTTATTAATCTGATCTCTTCAACTTTTAGTTCTACTAGGTTTAATTAAAAAATAAGAGAAATATAGTATTAATCACGTTGTACTGTTTATCATATTATACTATCAACAATGTTTATATAATCAAATAAATTATTTATTCATATAAAATTGGTATTTCCAAGTAAATGACCTTCCAGACAAATAAAGGATTTTAGTATGCCTTTCAGAGAGGAATACCTTAAATCTTATCGGATGGAAAAGCCTACCGAGAATTCGTTGCTATTCATTCTTGAATAAAACATGAAATTTCTAGAATCGAGATTATCTCATGAACGCGTATAATATAATACTTCGTGCATCATAAAATATGTATGTCTATACATGTCCCTATCGCTATCTGTAATTAATTAAAAAATATTTTTCATTTGATTCCAGACTGGATCGCCACACTTTCGGCTTGCTAGAGATTTTTGATTGTGGAATTAATGACAAGGAGAATGCACCATTAAATAATTATATTTTTTATTCCTTTTTTAAAACAGTCAATAAATAGTATTAGAAATAAAAAAGAAATAATCGCCACTTTTTGTTGCCACATTAATTAAGTAAAATGTGCCCAATTCGACGGTTGCTGATCGTTGAGATTAGTTATTTGAAATTAATTTTTTATTTAGAAGTCAATACATTAGTAATTATATGATCGATTCTAATAACCGGTGTGATGATTCTAGTATCAGATTGAACAATAAAACTGTTACTATTTGAATGCGTATTTAATTGGTAAAGTAATGCGGCCGGTTTCAAAAACAAAAATGACTACATCAAGCATCACGTACTGTATATTTTACCAACTATCTTTTTAAACTTTTTTTGTATCGCAAATAAATACAAAAAAGAATTTATCAAAGATTTTACAATAGCATCTCTCTTTTCATGAAGTCTTGTCATTTAGGAAAATGTGGTAATACACAAATATACAACCATAAACAATAAATGTGGCCAGAACAGTATTTTTCTATGTCACTCAATTGGTTCTTCGACGGAACTTTTTTTGCATTAAAAGAATTCATTTATGTATGTCTCTTTAAAACTGCAAACATTGCTGGAGATTAAAACTCTAGTTTAATAAGTTTCAAGCAATTAAGTATTTAAGAAGCTTATGTGAGAGGCGGGCATATAAAAAATGCCTTCCAAGCTCCGGGTTGCCAACCATTAATTCAAACGTGATATAATATTTTTGTAAAAGGATATTTTATTTGTAATAAATTGAATAGCATTACACAATTTTATTTCAATTACCGATAGAAAACAGTAAGCCAAAAATATATTGTAATATTTCATAAAGGCTGGAAGTAAATGGCAGAACAGATTGAACAGAACTGATGTGAACGATTTAATGGAAAGTATAATGGTTCGATATGAAGGAAAGTTTTTCCTGATTATGCGGGTTCGACCGGAACTAAAATGATTTAGATACCAAATTATGTGTTCAAATGTATTTTCCAAGTATTTGCTGACATTGAAACTTCGGCGTCGTTTATCGGGAAAAATGGCTGAAAATGTCACTTTTTTTGGATAAAACTTTTCATATGTAACATAAGAGACTAATGACCTCTAATATTACATATTGAAGTATCCAACATTTATACGAAGTATCATCGCGTTATCGTGAAAACAACGTCCATATATGAGGTTGGCAGCAAATGGGAATAAAACATATTATTCGAAGCATCGTGTAATCTATAACAGCTGTTACATCTTTCATTAGCACGTTTCTTTTTTTGGCAGGGTTACCAATTAATATTTTCCAAGCCAAATGATTTTCTTTTCCTCTTTATTGTTTTAAATATCACACAAAAAATGCATTTATACAATTATCATAATATTTTAATGAAAAAGATTCATTGCAATTAAAGATTTTTTTTACATAAATTAAACATAGCCGGAGTATTGGACCACTACGAAACATGACACAAAGTTTACGGTAACTTATTCTTTGTATAATATAGTATACCCAATGACACAATCAATTATTTTACATTAAACTTTAAAAAACGCTAACTGCATGTGCAATGCAAAGACGCAACATAACAAACTCGTTTATTACAATATTTACCAAATGAGTACTTAATTTTCGTTTGATGAGAGAATAGTTTGATTATGTCTTTTGATATACTTATAAAAGTTTCTTATTCTATAATTCTATAGAGCTGGTTTTAACTAAGAATTATAATATTGCGTTTCCTTATTACGAGATTTGTTTTTTAAAAAAGGAAGAATTAATTCTGTACTAATTATTATAATAATATGACAATGAAAACAATTAACGTTTTTTTACGATAAGCTTCTTTAAGTTTATTTCTTAGACATATATGTCGTATTCAATGTAAGTGTCAGCACAAAGTTACTCCTTTGTATTTTCCTTTTCAAAGAAAACCATTATTGCCCATGTCCGAATTTGGGGATAAGTTACATTGAGCATGATATTTTCACCCCTGTTGTCCAAGCAACGCGGCTTCGCTCGGTTTCCAGTTACAAAGTGATGCCTTTACCCCTCGGTAAAAGTTTACCGGAAGAATGTGCTAAGCACTCGCCACTGCCAAAATCAACACCGTCACATCTTCTTTCTCTAGCCCCTTAATATACAGGGCATTTCGCAGGAAAATGTAACGCGTAAAATTTAAGGGCAATTAGAAAGGCTCGATTAAACCAATTTTGAAATTTGATCTTCTTTAATGTGTATTTCATCCTTTTTTTGTATTGCGAAAATAATATGCGCCAGGATTTTACTGCAAATATTTTATTTTTGTACTTAACATATGGTATCGATTTACTTTTGTTTGTTTCTTGCTTATGTGTACCTTGTAATCAAATAACTGGAAATTTGTTGAAATAAATCGGGAGAAGGAACTATTTTTTGTACAGAGTATTCGATCAAAACACATATTTTCTCTTCAACATGCATATATCAACATAAATAGTGGTGAAAAAATTCTTTAAGATATACTCAAATTCTTCATGATTTCCTTATTATAATGGACAATTTATTATTTAGTATTCAAATGAATCGATGAATATTTATTTTTTATACATGGATATTTTTAAATAAAGTACATGCTGTATAAGGTTGATTTTTAAGCAATTTTATAAAGCGAATATTGATATTGCGTTTTCGGATTGTATTTAGACGTGTCTATGTAAATATACA
Source organism: Himalopsyche japonica (assembly GCA_028555115.1). Taxonomy (NCBI): domain Eukaryota; kingdom Metazoa; phylum Arthropoda; class Insecta; order Trichoptera; family Rhyacophilidae; genus Himalopsyche; species Himalopsyche japonica. The sequence continues at coordinate 3,266,727 of JAHFWJ010000348.1, read as the reverse complement.
CAGAGCATACGTTAAGTAATTTATTTGTATTTTCCTATAAGCACATTTCAGTAAGAATTCAAAATCATTTCAAAAAAAGTTCAGATATACATGTTTTGCTATACCTTGCCGTTTAGCGGAATTATTTTTGTGTAAATAAATTACTTTGGATGTCAAAGATTCATAAATACTTCCATTCGTAATAAAATATAACATTGACATAAAATTATTGGAAACATATTTTTTTTACGTTTAACAGCCTGTTTACGTTTAGCAGCAGGTAAAATATGTCTTGAATTATTTTTTACGTTATGTATGGAATATATTATTGTACACCCCAACGATTTAGTCTGAAAATTTCCAAATTTAATTTAAAATATGAATGGATTGCATTTACATTTAACGCTAAAAAGGATTTGAAAAAACGCAATAAAAAAGTCCGCTTAAATTCCAAATCCTAGTAGTTGATTTTGATTTTTCAGATAAAGTTAAATTTATAAAAGATAATAATCGATTTAAATATAATCAAATTAATTAAAAATATATGAATTAATTAATTATTAGATTTGAAATTCAATCGTCATTTAACAATAAAAACAGTCTATGGAATAAAAACATACAATAGAGGAAAGACTAAAAATCTTTTTATGTTCTTAATTACTGGATATTATTTCAGTATGAGCTCATGTTGCGAATTTGTATGTATGGGTCATAGAAAAGACGGCAGTGAAAATATATAAATATATTAACTTTGTTCATGTTTATTCTTTTCAAAAGATGTAAACATTATTTCAGAAGGCGTGTGATCTTATTACATTCTCTTTATTACACAGTGTTAACATTTTAGTCGGGTACATCTGCTTGTAATGATAGCTTCTATCAAAAGTTTAGCTACTTGAAAGCAATCTTGCTAAGAGGTACTTCCAAGAATGATTATAGTTATATAAAGCGATATTTCTATAAAACCTTATCACGAAAATATATTTGGAAAATCTCATCAAAGATTTATCAAATACTCGTTTAATTATTTTTCTTTGTCTAGATTGCCAATAATGACATTGAGCCTCTTTATTTAGTACTTGAAGTGTTGAAATTTTATCATGCTTTTATAATATAATCCACTTGAATGTATTTTTTGCACGGGACAGCGGTTCTAGAATTCTACCGCGGAAAAGGATACGACGATGTTACGAAAATGATAGACAGGTTTTATTCAACGAAAAAGAATGAAACTTATACATACTTACATTTAATATTAAATCATAAATGTATAGTCAATAAGTGCCAGATTAGAGAAGACACATACCTGCTTTCTTTTGATTTTTGGTGAAGACTTATCCATAAGTGTTTCGTTAATTTATTTAACTTTTATTTAACTTTAAATGTAAATTCAGATGCTGATTTTGTTTGTTTTAGTTGTTACTGTTGTACGCAAACATACTATTTATTGATCTCAAAGTCGTAGTTAAATAAAAGGTACCTGTATACAGAAATAGTATATTTTTTGCATCGCTTTATTTAATACTAATTTGAAATATACTGTCAAACGTAAAATTTTTGGCTGTATTAGCGTATAATACAGATTATTAAAAAAAATACGTTTTTATCTGTTAATAAAATATGATGAAAAAAATTAACTATGGATTATCCTAAATTTAACCATTAAGCACAATAACGTCTCTTATCACTTATATTGCATAGCTGACATATAAGTTTTTGCTGTTATATTATAAAGTCTTCAATATATTTAATTATAAAGTATCTTAAAAAATATATGAATTTTATCACTATTTTATCATCATGTTTCATTAATAACAAATCTAATAACCAATATGTCCAACTTTTTTGTAAGACATTTTTCCAACTTGGGTTAATGCAGGTTGAAGTGAAGACGCCTCAGAATGATTGATGAAGAAATGCATCAAAAGTGAGCGTGAAAAATATATCAACCCCAATCTGTGCGTGTAATGCGCCACTAGATCAGAGTTTGGTAACATCTGGCGTAAAAAACCGGGCTTTGTGAAAACCGACGGAAAAATAAAGCCCAAGATAATGAAAAGCTGTTCTATTAGTACATTCGTTTATTTTTATATAAAGATTTAATTCGCACCATTGGTTGAATTGAAAAAAAACAGCTTATGTAGTCATTAAGACTAAATTTACTGAGCACTTTAAACATAACTAACTTCTTTATTATGATCATTCGGGCTGGGATATATAATTAAAAAAAACATTATGTCTTATCACTGGAAAATAACAGAAAAATGTGTTTCACGTATTTCAGATAAAGTTGCATCATCATATTTTCAGCTTACATCAGACGTCATTTAATTCTAGTTATCTCCTCTGATGGAGATTTTGTGCCGAGAATACTCGGAAATAATGTTTCTGTCTAGACCTAGGAAAAACTATTATGATTTTTTCCGTTTCCTTCAAAACAGCTTTGATCGGTCGTCAAATATCATAGCGTACGTTATTTATTATTTTAAGATACTTATTGTTATTGTAGGAAATATAAGACATATTAAATAAGCTACACGTTTTTATTCCATATGGAATATTCATTGGTATTTTTGTCCTCTTGTTTCGCTTTTGACTGATGAAAAATAATGATATACAGAAATAGGGGGCTTAATAATTATGATAAGTGAGTCAAGATATTTCGGTTATATTTTCATATAAAGTATAAACACCTCATATAAATATATGTACCATTTTTTATTGTATTTAGCGGTAAAGTTACTAAAAATAACTTAAGACAAAATGATCTTGGCAAGAATCTCTTGTTTTAGAAGATAACGGTTGGTTTGACTCAATAAAAATAGAAATATATTATGAGGATTTGCGTTCACAGTTTATCCTTTACTGAAACCGAATTAATACACCAGTCACTTGGAAAAGCTAACGATTACGGAGATGCGAAATAATTTCAACCAAGATTAAGCTATATGACTACCAGTAGTTTAACTAGATGTGCTTATACCTCTTATGCCTTAAGGGTTTCAAGTTATGGTTTTTTTTATCCTTTTTTATTTGAAAAAGGGTATCGAAGAAAAAGTAACGTTCAGAATAAAGGGCTGAAAAATATATTACTACTCCACTATGTACGACATTAAAAAAAATTTTTTTTTCATCGTATGTTTGTTTAGTTTGTTTTACCACTATTTTTTGACAGTCGTATTTGACTCATAATGGGTAATTTCAAAATACGGATGTTTACGATTCCTAATATCAATGAAAAAATCAAATTTTTTCGTCTCATCTTTTTTTCGGAACACAACGGTTCTTATAAGATCCTACTCGTGCAGCTGTGCCACGGGCACATGAGCATAATGATAAGCACATGAAAATAAAATCTTTTTTTCTCTAGATAGGTATTGCTTTATGAAAGGTGGTTGTAAAGTAGTAGATGGACACTTATCATGGGAAAAGTTAAGCAAATCAATTTGAATTAAAAAACACCTCTTAGAGATCCTTCATGAGAAAAAGGTCCTTAACACACGATTTTAATCAATTAATATTTTAAGTCAAGTTATTATTTAATACTTCACATAACGTCAACGTATAATAGTGGCGTAAAGAGTTTGATGTATATTTCATTGACTTAATGATTTATATCAGCAATGTTGGTCCGAAATAACCTACGTATGACTACATGTTTTTCAAATAAAAATTTCAAGGAAATTGGAAACATAGATTTTTCCAAGTGATATGCATTTATGAATAATGCGTCAGGTCATTAATCCGCAATGTTTCTGAGGTGGCCTTGAACCGCTAGAAATAGTTATTTTGGAAGTTCATGGGTACTTGCAGGAAATTGGCAAAATCTCACATTGACTGACAGTTCATTATTTTCTATACTCATCCATTATCAGCTCGGTTCGACCACAGTGGCGGAGGTAAATTTTATCAAAATAGGAAACAAGTCACGAGATTCATGAAATATCCTATATGAGATTGAAATAAATATTTTAATATATTTTCATAAGCGATATTAAATGTGAAAGATGTATTAAATTTTCATTGAATTTAGAATAAATGTATAATAATAATAATTAATAGATTAATTAATCAACTATTAATGTATTACATCAATGATTATTAAAGTAATTGTTTTCTTAAAATTAATAAAACAATTATTAAATATTAATATTATACCAAAAAACAATATTGATTATACGATTGACTGATGCTGAGCACGGGAGCTTTTGTACCTCAATTAAGAATCGTTGCTATCCCGTATAATATAAGACATTTCTAGCCAAAAACTTCACACAAAAAATAAGCTTTTGTGCATCCTATGAGATTGGATGAATATATTCTACAATTAATTAAATTAAAAGAACTTTATATACATTATAGTTCATGCGTAAGTGCGAAATGTTCTTAAAAATCATATTCATGTCAAAAGAGATTCATTTTTCATAGTTTAAGAATAAACACATTTCGAAAAATAAGTTATTTTCATTTGTGCATACAAAGTTGAATCAAAACCTTGATAGCTTTCAGGAAAGTTGTAAATTTTGCTAAAACATATATAATTTTTGTTTTTTCTACATAAGTCAAAATTTTTCACTAAAGCACCTAAACTCAGGAATTGAATAACTGATAAGCACTTATTCTTACGTATTATTAGCTTATATAAATCACTGCATAGTGTTGATCATAATAATTTTCTTTAAGGACGACACTGCTTTTTCGAAAAAAAATCCTTAAATCCTTTCGACAATTCGATTTCTTTCAGATTGACAGAGTATGATATGATCAGGACATGTTCGAGTGAATGAATTACGATTTGGTCTGGCTTTTTTGTTACGCGATGAACGTAGGCTTTCATTTTGTCTTGTGGATCCGGCAGTTATTTGAAAAAGGTTCAATGATCGATGAAAATCAAAATAATTCCGTATTGGAATGTGATTTTTTGAATATTTATAATATTATACGCAAATTAATTAACAGGATGAAATTAATTCAATATAAGTACTTCTATCGGTCCATGGTCGATTGATAAGTGTTTTTTCCTTCGTTTACGATGCTATAGGCTTATATCTCAAAATACACAGATTAATAGATTGCTTTTTCAAATCTATTTATGAACTTTTGATCGAAAATGTCTTTGCTGTCGTTTTCCCCATCCACCTGATTTCAAGCAGGGTATAGCGAGAGAGATTTGTTATCCATAAGTCCTGTTCTAGTTTTATCCTCTTAGAAAAACTTTGTTTTATTATATGACGAGTTCAAATGCATGTCTTTAATAGATGTGGCGAAATGGGAATCAAATTTTGCTATTGTACGTATTATATCATTGATTCAAAGATTGCTAGGAAAATTTAATATTTGATGTTCAAAAATTTAAGTAAATCAGTTTTCAATTAATGAGTCGATTTCCATTCAAATACTACCTCGTCAAAATTTTGACAGTCGTAAACATATTATGCAAATATAATGAATAGCTATTCAATAGAATTTCGGGTCAGTAATATCATAGTAAATACACTTACTTTGATAATAAAGCGAAAAGCCTACTAGTTTTAATACAATAAGCATTGCAAATATTTCAAACACAAAACATCCACAAATACAATTAACGTCAGAATCGAACGAATTCCATAACGGACAAATGTCTAATCATATTCGTATTATGTAACATATTTGATTCAGCTTTGCGATGTACAAATATAATGCAAAAAATCCACTTTATTTAGTTTATTTCCATTACTTGATGGAATAATAAAATGGAAAAAACGATTGACTTATTATTTGGTATTTTTGAAATAATAAAAACACATTTTTAGTACTTTTATTTTTTGATCAGGACCGGTTTCGCTCATCGCGAGCATTATCAACTGATGAATTGTTGAACAAGTCGAAAATGCTCGCGATAAGCGAAACTGGTCCTGATCAACCAGTTAACACCTTAAAAGTGATTAGTATTTTTCATTAGTAATTTTTTCTTTGGTAGAATATTAAAGAAAAAAAATTAACGACTGATTACAATTAATTTCTTTTGAGATTCTTTCTTCAAAATCTATATTTTTCACGTATAAAATAGGAGCCGAGATAATGAGGTATTTTTTAAAGTTAAATAAAATATTTCTATGAAGATTTTATTATAAAATTAATGATGATCATATAATCATTTAATTTAAAAGCACTCACTAGAACTGTTATATTTTGAAAATTATTTTTTTCAAATTCACGTTTACTTTTATAATTCTGTTAATGATATTTGTAACACTGATGTGCAATTTAGAATACTGAAAAACCAGAAGTGCTATTCCCATTCGTTAGTAGCTAGAGAATAACATTACAGAATTCAATGAGTAATATCACAAATTCACATTGGAACCTTAACCCGTTTGAGGTTTTACAATTAGGTTTAAATATAAAAGTTTTTGGCTCTATATTTTGGAGAGGATTTCTGATACTCCGATTCGCCATCGTTAGAACTATGATAAAACTAAATTTAATTTTATATTTATATACTTATTAAAATACTAATTATTGTCAATTCAATAAATAAAATTCTTACCTCTAGAATAGACATATCAATCCTGTAATGAAGACGCAATTATCTTGACGATTAATTGGCAGTGTTATTTTAACCCAGAATCGTTGTGTACCAAAGAAAACAAACCGATGTTTATACACAGACCCAAACAAGTGCGGTATGTAGTATCTGTGAGTGAACAGTTCTGTCTGCTTGTGTGTACGTCATTAATCGACATTTGCGGTTTCATTTGACGTCAAGTTTATATCGTCGAGAGACAAGTACATTTCAAATTTCACTTGTTACTTGGGTTCCACTAAATAATATAACCATCAACAATTTTATGATAAAAGAAAATAAGTGCCTTAAAAATGTCGATGCGATGCTTTATTGTGAGCTCATGTGCTCGAAATCAGGAGTGGAAATGGTTAAAAATATTTGGAATATATACAGATGCATTTTCTCTATACGCTATTTGTTTTTGTGGAAAACCTTTATTGTGTAAAAAACAATTAATTATATTATTCGCCATAAAGACGGTCCAAGTAAGTTGTTGAATGTATGCTATGTTTGGGGGTACGAATAAATAGATTTTTGACAACTATTTTCGGTACATGGTCTCCGGTTTCAATGAATTGTTTGCGGAAAAAGAGAAAGTAAGTATTTCTAAAAAAAGAACGAAAATAGCAATGCGTATTGATAGCATGTAACTATTTTGGTATATTTACAATATATACTTATAAGATAATTTAAGCGCTTTAATGTTATGTTTTTCTATGAAGAAACGTCGTAGAATTTTAGAAAAAAAAATGGTAGATATATTTTATACACAGGTATAAAAACATAAATTAAATGAATTAATATAAAACGCTAATTAAAAATAAAAACATTTTAAGGAATATACATAGATATATATATTATTTGTAGGAATTATATTGTAAATCATCGAAAGTAACATCGGAAAAAATACAAATAAAGAGAATTTATTATTTTTTTGTTATATCGATTGATTTATTCAAAAAACAGAATACGCACATCTGATTACTGAACTTAAAATGAAAAACATATTTTCACTTGTAAATAAAAAGAATATTTAAACTAATTTTTGCCGTCATAGAACAGTTAAAATTCTAATACTCTATAGTATTAAAAGACGTATTGGTTAAATCCCATGTCCGAATAAAATTATGATTATTAAAACCTTTTCTTCGCAATTTACAATGCTTTTGTAATAAAAATGATACATACATAAATCAAACGTGTTATAAAATATGCAAAATTTGTACAGCTGATGTCGATCCCGTCACAATTATACTTTATTAATTTTATATTATAATATAAGTCTGGTATTATTGGGTTTTAGAAAAATGTTCACTTTGATGAAAACGCACGCCTGCATTTAATATTTTTTTGTATTTTTATGCACATACAATAAATACTCATAAAAGCAGAAATTTACATCGCCAATAACAAACATTTTATAGGGAATAAAATTTTCTGACCCGTAAACCTTTAATGTTAAAAATAGCAATAGACGCCCCTTTTTTGTTGTTTTAGATGTAAATTTTGCTTGAAGGCGGGAAGGAGATTTAATAATCTCAAATAAAGACGTGAGTACATTAACAAAAAGTACTATGTGTGACTAAATTTGAAAAGTATAACGCGGAAGGCAAAATATCTCGGCATCCGATTCGCACATTAAAATTTGGAAGAAATATAATCTCATATTTTTTGGAAATGGAGTGTTTTTATATTCACATTATCATAGATAGACCTTTACACTCTTTTGGAACAAAATAAGTATTCGTTAAGAGCTTTTAAGTATTGTTTTCCCTATTCGAAATCTTCTAATGCATCTTTAGTAAAACATTACATAGTTGGCATTCATGCAACCTGCTAGAAAGTGTCAACATATAAAAAAGGTCGTGTAAGTGCATACAAAGTTGCACGTTATCATGTACATGGTTACTTAAAGACAAAACTATTGTATTGTATATCCATAAATCATTATCCGTAAACATTACGACAAGATGCAGGTGTATTAACGAAGTGAAAATAATATTTTTACTGATTTGAAATTGATTGGAAACCATTCAAATAATTTTTTCATATAAGGTAACGTTTGAGTTTTATATGTTGTGTCGATGTACAGCTGGAGTAGAAAAAGAAACATCTCATACTTAATATAGTGATAGAAAACTGAGTTCAATGAGAGCTAGGGCAAAATTTCCAATTGGCATGTGCTCTATTCTACAATATTTGGAATAACTTTGTTGTACCTCGCAAACATTTTATTAAAATGAAATGTCTTATATTTTCAATACAAAATTACGTAGTTGGTTCCATTATATTATATGATATAATACCGAACTATTCGATTCAAATAAAGGCATTAAATTTCTAGAAAATATTAAGTTTTACGACATTAAAAAAAAATATGGCATTTAAAAAAAAAAATGGGCATTTAAAAAAAAAATAAGCATTAATATTATAGTCAATTGACTGTTAGACAAAGTGTTTTATTGTATTAAACGTTTGTTCAAATATCTATATGCGTAAAAAATCTTTACGATGAAGAAAATTTTATTCGTAATTTATTAAATAACTCGAAGCAATGTTGAGTAAATTGTAACACCGTTTTAATAAAAATGATTTTTCAATTCGTGTACATAATTGTCTTTTTGAGTTTTACTTTAATTTTTGAAATGCTCAGTAAATTTATTGTTTTAATACTTAAGGCCTTAGTTTGCCAAACCACTTTTAAAAACAGAAAGAATTCTTTGCATCCATGATATACTTGCAAACGTTCCATTAATATCTTCAATCGTTCGGCTATCCAATTATTTTGTGCATTGGACAGGGGGGAAGCACATTAAACACATTCCAGATGAAGGCTGTTAGTGACGCGTAAACAAAAGGGAATTTAGGTCACATCTCACACCATTTCCTTCCTTGGACTTGAAAAGCCCTTTTTAGAGTCAAGGGGGCAATAATATTTATAGATTTGCAGTTGTTGACACATAATTTATATATCGACATGAAACGAATACTTTTTTTTCACTAAACAGCACGCAAATGCGATAAACAAAATAAAGGTTCACAAAAACTGTATTATGATATTATGGTCGGTTAGACATTATTTACATTGTATTAAATAATAATAATAATACGAATTTTATTCAGCATAATAAATGACACTAATGATATTACCAATTTTCTATTATTAAAAAAACACAATTGTCAATTTCAATTAAAAACTAATTAATGAATCTCTCAGTTCTGTGCGAGCTTTAATGAGTTCGATTAAAAGTCTTAATTCTTTTTACCCTTTAAAAACACAAAACCTTTAAATGAATTCACGAAGCTCTCAATGAAAAAAAACGTTAAAGTGTCTTGTCTAAAAAATCTGAGGTAAATATAACAAAGTAAAACCGTTTTCATGAAGTTTTCACACTAGACAAATTCCACTGTATTACATCGTTTTACTGAAAGGTTCAGAACATCTTCAGAAAATGGCTCGAAAGATTGAAATAGAAATCTCTACTTCAAGATATTCGGGATCTCGTATTATTTTTGGCGGATCACTTGTGCCCTCATATAAATTCATTGGATGCATTCCCAAATGCAGTGAAATAAAAGGGATACCCGGACTTGTGAAAAGGGTTCGATGTTTGGGTAAATTTTTGAACCGTGTATTCCAGATTAAATCTCACTCCATCTCGTCCTTTGAAATGGAAGAATGAATGATCCCGGCCCTTCCTTTGGCCTGCATAATGACGTTAACTTTATCGAAAAGCTGTGGTTGCTCACAATCAAAGAAACAATCCAATCTTCAAACACAATGCAAAACTTTACTAAGCCTCATCTTGGTATTTACTTTCAAACTTCTAAATAGTACCCTTTTACCGTTCTTTGAATTTATTAAACGTAGATTCTGACACAATACGAGCCATTGAATATAATAGTATACAACGATAACTATTGGCTATAAGTTCGTATTGCATCTGTGCCTCTAAAAAAGTTTTTTTCCTCAACAAGGTACTTTTTTTCATGTTAGATGAAATAGTGGAGTTGGAAATGAAAGTTATCCAATCGCACTTTCTATTATAATTTGTCCGGAAATGCTAGCATTATTGAATAATCGTAAATCAATATCGTGTGCAACTTTTAAACAGAGCTCGTCTTTGGTGAGTTTTCAATTCAAGCCCATAACGAAACTGCAGTGTATAATAAATAGAATCTTACCATGCTCATATTTATAATAAATAATTTTCCACTTGAATTACAGTTATGTTTTAGCTTAAACTTTGTTAGACCATAACATTGAAAATTTAAATTAAAATCCATAGCCGAAAAATTATCCAACAAGCTATTTAATTTAAGTGTTTTTGTAGCGATCAATACTTATGTATGCCTATCAAGTAGCTATTTGTGGAAATTCAATGTTCAAGGCTAACGTAAAAGTATCTTAGTATAAATTTTTATTTTTATATCTGAATATGTAAGTATAGACAATTTTTGAAGAAGTATTTTATCTTTAAAGTAAAATCGAACGTATCTACCTGATTTTATATGCATTATTAATGTAAAATATTCCTTTTGAATGATACGTACATTATCTGCAATGTGGTGTTATATCAATTATTGATGAGTAACGACACATACATGTAAGCTTGGCACAGTGCATCAGAAGTGTATGCAGTCAAAACCGGATACTGGTAACGGCCGTTAGAATCCGCTTGGAATATCACATAACGACTCGAAAAGCGTTTTGACTTAACGCTTTGTATGGATAAGATCGAGAATATACACGTTTAAAGCCTTGAAAATCGCACATAATTTATCTCACAATGTTGAGTCATGAAACTATGGAACCTTAAGGATTGTTTACAAAATTTAAGCGCAGAAAATTTGTTGTTTACATTCATGTTGGTTATTAACAATAAAAATAAAGTTAAAATGTGATTTCACATACAAACAATTGAAGCAATGACTTAATAATTTATATTATAATCCGAACTGGTTTCTCTGATACGAGTTTTTTTATTCAATTTTGTATTGATGAAAATATGATCATAAATTAGATTTGATTGTTTTATTAATCTGAGTCGTATTCAATCAATGAAATTAGTTGAGCGTTTTTCGTTTGCAAGATATAATTTCATGGAATCTATAAATACTTTTACGATGCTCCCACTATTGGGATTAATTTTTATTTTACTGCAAGGTATAAACGTTTATTTATGGAACACCACAGTCTTGCACTTAACAGATAAAGTATTTTAGAGAATTATTCACGTTTTCTCGGTAAAATTTCATCAATAAAAGCTTGTTATTATAACCCAAATATGTCAATAAAATTTATACTTTGTTTTATGGATCGTAAGAAATGCTTAAATATGCCCAGAATTTTGTATTTTAATGATTTATAAAAATTCATAATACATTGAAAATATTTCTTTACAGCATTGCTTTATCTCCAAAAGATAATATAGACACACTTTCCTGACGATATCAATTAAAAATCAATTTATTCAAGACTTCATAAATCTAAAAGCTTATCACCTCAAGTAATATGAAAATGTTTAAGTTCGAGCCACTCCAAGTAAATAATTACTGAAATAGAAAAAAAATGTTTTCTATTATATTATGATAAATAAAAAAGATATATATTCCTTATAAAGATGTGCAAGTCTGTTTTCTGAATTTTCTTTTTCTATTTAACTATCTATTTCTAATTTAACTTAAACAACTGGTACAGAGATCGGCTCGCAAATAGTAATATTAAGCCTCGTCTTTATATATTACGATTTACAAACCAAATGACAATTATTATAAGAGTTTTGATAAGAGTTTGGAGTGAGTTAAGAATGACAGAAATTCATTTCTTTATCCAGTATTTCATTTAAAGCAGAGTTTTACAAAATATAGATACCAAATATGCATATTCCAAAAAATATTCAAGCAAGTATATCAATCTCTTTTGACGTTTTCCAAAATTTTCGAGTCTTACAAACAATATAGTTTTTTTGAAACAACATTTTTAATAAGGAATATATATGATTCCTGAAGAAAGCTAAATAAATACCGTGAATTCGTTGACTTGCTGCTTAGCCTATTAATTTTTCCACAGAGAACCTTTCGTAGCAGAAAAAATAAAACTTTTATAATTGAAGAAAGTCAGTGTAAGAAACTTTATGTTTGGGATTTAGATTTGTCGGTAATGTAGTTGAATGGTCAAAAGTATTAGTTTTCATCAAGCATTTTTTACCATATTATTATATTTGATATATTTTCTTGGCAACGGATACACACTTTATGTGTGTAGAAAGCCATAGTTATTTATTTCAATTTGATATACTATATATCATACTCAACAGACAGCCAGAAATATCATTACTCTGTACGTTAAGCAACTAGCTGATTATACAGAAGAAGAGTTTTAGAGAATGAGAAGGCTAGGGAATAAATAGTCAAGTTAAATTTATTGAAGTAGAAAATTTTAATAATGTTGCCAAGGCAATTTTTTGTGTAGGAATATGATTCTATTTTTTACCATGCATAAATAGGAATTGTTTTATAATGTAAAACAGGTATTTATATAATAAAATTGCAAACAATAATAAACAGCTAACAAAATTAAGATTAAAATGTCGCCTTGAGGCATACATTTTCTTACAAACTCTGCTATGATATATTGTCACTTTGAAACGAGAAAAAGATCTGTATAAAGCGAAGAACATTTAATTCATAAACAATCATTTTATGTTGAATGGTATGCTTTCGCTTTTTTCGAGTGAGTATATGACGTAACAAAAATACAAATTTTACTGGATTTAAATAAATGTTTTGATTGGTTCTGTATCGGTTTATTAAATTGTATTGATTGTTTACAGTAAAATTGCTATGAAATATTTTACGAATAAGTGAATCGTAAATAAACTTTGAATAATTTATTCACACCTGACTTCAAAAGTTGCACCAAGTCATTCGGAAATATTGTAATTGCATTGTTTTCTTCACTACGCTCAGCCATTTTAAATGACATTTATTATGTGTCGAAATATCACGGTTGCGTGAACTATTGCATGCATTTTTGTGCTTTTGTGAAGTGTTTTTTTCCCAGTATCTACATGTAGACACAACATGAAACAGCTTTATTGCGCATTGGCTTATTAAAATCAAATTCACTAGAAATTTATTGAGACAAGGAATCATCAAGTTTGTAATATTCCATGAATAATATTTTTTCTTTCGCGTTGTATTAAGCAACTAATTGAAACAAAATTCTCTATCGAATTTGAATTATTGAAATTTCATCCATTGTAATTATGAGAATTTTAAAGCTACACACATATAAATGAGATCGTTAAAATTTGCACTACAATAGTAAGACAAATAAAATACGGCCTACATTTTTAGATAATACAGCGAAAAAAATTAAGACTTCTCTTATGAAAACTACGAAGAAATGGAAACACAAAGCAAATAATAGGGAGATTATTTTTCATTGTTTAGTTTTATTTACAATCTTTCAGAGAGATTATATGTTATGATATTAGTATATTTAACTGAGAATGTGATAATGTATAATAATAAAGTAACGCCAAGTTACAGCAGTTGACAGTTACAGGTTTGAATTTTAATTTTTAGTGTATAAATATTATTCGCTTAGGAATATTTATGATTTTTTTTTCAATATTTAAGTTGAAATACTCTCTATTGATATTTCGTAAAAACTGTTTGCGCTTAAGCCCTCAAAATTTTCTTTTACGTTTTTAACTTCAAATAGTAAAAATTATATAGAATTGAATTATATATCGTCAGACACCATAACTGTTCTCAACAAGATGTATTTTTTTATATTTAATTTGTCAACATCGAGATGATTTCAGAAAACGTCAATGAGAACGAATTGAAGTCCTTCCTACGTTTTGCTGGTTGGAATATTATTTTCTGTCAAAAAAAACGCAAAGACAAGGTACATGGTTCCCAGAAAGAATGAACTGTTTTGGTGATTATTGTTATAAGCTATAGAATTCAGCAGTATGCAATTTGCAACGGTATAAGTGAATCGTTAGTCATTTAACGATCACACGCCGCTAACTTTAACGACCGTCTTTATCGCTAGGCGTTATCTGTGGGGAGTCAATATTATGCCGGGTGCATCCATGTAGTCAGTGGCGCCATTTCATAAAAAAATCTTAGCATAAACTTACTTAGAGTAATTGCCAAACTTATTGCAATTATACAGCACCGGTTCCAAACAAATACTTTCAAGATTTGATAAAACCTTTTTTTTCAACATATAAATCCATTGTTACTTAATTAGCGATTCATTACTTCTTTCAAATCCAAAATCTGCCTCAATATATTTTTAAGTAAAATTTCCAAGTACGCTATTTTTGGCTTATTCTGTTCATTATAAATAATAGCAAACAAATCGTTATTGTCAAAATACAGTATATTTATGCAAACTTGACAGACCAGAAAGTATGCAAACCATTTTCGGATGCGTATTCACTGAAACAAACATTTATTCTTAAAAAAAATTAACTCGAATTTAGTCTCATAACGAATCTAAATTTAGTTAAGGAAACGGTGTTTTATTAAATTTAAATTAGTTTGTTAAATAATTTAAGGGTAAAAGTGGCTTAGTATTTTGGTCTCAGGGATATGAGATAATTTAATTATTTTTTGGATTCCATTTGTAAATCTTTCTTTTTAATTACTGATTCGCTTTTGAAAGTCACGATTGATTTATATTTGCTGGTCATTTTTCTTAAGATTGGAGAATACGAAAAGAGAATATTTCACAAAACAAACAGCTTTCTTAATATTTAAAGTGGACTTAAAAAAATGGAAAAATGCTGAGTAAAAAATTAATTTCCCACCACTGCTTACAAGCGGAGAGCATTGTGTGAAATGATCTGTGTTGGCAGCCTAAATCAAAACACAGTCGGGTTGGGGTTCTAGAAATAATTGAGGGGTCAAATTATAGTAATACGGTAAATAATAGCCTTTAATAGCGGTAGACACCCATCTTATGATTTATAGAATAATTAACAGCTTTTCGGATACCCATAATAAAAAAAATGTCATAACATACAGTAAAGTATGAATACTGATATCATTACTCAATTAATGTGATTTAATTTCGTTAGAAAAATATTCTGAAATCTTGAATATAATTTAAAGGAGTCAAATAATATTATTAGAATGAATGATATTTCAATGTTGGCTATCTCCCACTTAATAAATATACTACAGCACAGTTATAGAACAAGAAAATTAGTATAACAAGTAAAAAAACGTATATAAGCCAAGAAATAGTACAACTTAGATTAATAATTTATATTATGTGCAGATTCCATTGAATGTAGGTAAAACAATTTAATAAACAGTGGATTGATATTTTCACTTTTTTTTTCATTCATGCACATTAAAAAATCGACAATCAGGACTGGTTTCGCTCATTGCGAATCTAAGCATCAGATTGTCAATATATTATACAATGTGAGAAAATTACAAAACAATTAATATTTCATTTATTCAAATACAATGCCTTACATTCAAGAGATTGTATTGAACAATAAAACTGTGTAAATTCTTTTGCAAATTTTTTTTTTTATCTTACTTTCTTTTTTTTTAATTTTTAATAAAAAGTAATAGATAATTGTCTTAATAGTACAGTAAAACCTTGATATAACCGACCTTTATTTAACGGAATTTGGATATAATGGACAAAAAATCAAAAACCGGTCAAATGTAATTTTTGATGTAACGAACATTCGGATATAACGGACACCCCCTTCCTCCAATTTGTTCATTATATCGAGATTTTATTGAAATTGATTTTTCTTGAACAGAGAAAAGATATGAGAACTTGAGCTTGTGTTTCCAGCTTAAGTAAGCTTCATTTAATTATAACTTTTGCAGACCGTCAACATCGGTTAATTATCGTTGAATTCATATTCTTTAAAAACAAGAAAGTCAATTAGTATTTGAAAAAGCGAAAAAAAACTTTATAGCGGTTTTCAAGAGACACGCGCGCGAATTATCGACACATATTCTTCAGTGATTTATTGTTTATCAACATAAATAAAAAACATATTGGAAAAAAGGGTTTCGGTAATGACATAGCACATATGGGAATACAGATTGACCCAAAAAGCCATATAGTCGCCATAAATCTCTCCCTGTCGAGTTGCTGACCTAATTTATTGCAGGTGAATAAATGCACCGCATGCCTAAAAATATATTTATCGATACGGATACACTGTTTCATATGTTTTATATGAAGATCTCGTAAACAAAATGAATGTTTTCTTTCGATAAAATGTATAATATTGAATACTGTAGATATATTTTTTATTCTATCCTAAATAATATGTCTTTTTCGACGCCAAGGATACTCCTTTATGTGACACATGAGAAGGACGGCATGCTGTTGATATGAATTAAATAAATAACGATATCGAATAACGGATTTTTCACGTTTTTTTACTATTATATTGACAGAATATTATACTGTATTATCCTAACATATAACGTCACGTTGCCAATCCGTTTTTCATATTCTATAGTTATAGTGGAACTTATAGTATTGTGAAAATTTCAAATAAGTACTACAATTTTATTAGTAAGAGTAACAAAAAATGCGATGTTTATTGAATGTTTTAATTCAAGATATCACAATGCATATACAAATTATTTTTTAAGACGAGTAATAAAAGGAGAATAGATTAAACTTACGCATATTTAAATGAAATCAAAACTACATAGAAAAAAATATATTTACGGCTGACGTTCTTGGTCAGATTAAAAATTTATAAGGCTGATATTCAAGCTGTAAATCGTAGTGATTTAAATAACATTATAAAAATATGTGGGCTCACTATGACAAAACTTATAAATTTCATTGAAATGTATTCAATTAAAATCGTTCAAACTATGTATTTCAAGATATATGTCTAGTATGGAGGATCACTTCAATAATTGCTTTGTGAAATAACTACTGACTTACATTCGTGCAATAAAATGAATACATTTTATTTGAGAATGTTATAATTTTACACAAGCTCTGAATGAATTTTTCACCATGGTTGATTCGAGAATGAAGCTTTAAATATCAAAAATAAAATGCACATAAATTTTATGTAATATATTTTTAAAGACAACACTTCAGAAGAAAACAGCGGAAAGAGTTCAGGCTGATATATATCAACGAAAAATTAAAATGTATTCCATTGACAGCCTAATAAAAAAAGAAAAATTTTATTGTAAGAAGAATAAAACATTCTAGAACATCATTGAGTATGTTGAACAATATGTTTATACTTAATATTTCGATCACGAAACTTCCAACGCCTTGCAAATTTATGGATGATTTATGCTGTTCTAAATCATAATATGTAGCTAATGTTTTATTTACTCGATTAGATTCGGCTGAATTTAGTGGGCAGGCGACCACAGATTCGTTCAAATTAAATTTGATTTATATCGGAAATAGAGGTGCTCAGTTCTATCTCAATTTTTTTTTACGAACATTTCATAAATTGTATTTCCTTTCTTTCTATCTCCTTTTTTCCTAGCTCCTTAATTTTTTTAAAATGATTGGATTAAAGGTTTTGTATGTATATAAATTATATTTACTATAAATAATTACTTTAAACGCCCAGGTATATTTGTGAACGGGGAGTGATTAACTTGAACAGAAAATAATTTTTAAGTCTTATGAGACACTAGTAACTAGGATATGTTGATGAATAGATATGAATCAGGATCAAAAATGTTGTAAACTTTCTCGTATTTAATATTCTTAATCTAAATTTAGTAGATACATATATATGTAATAAAAAAAAATGTTACTAGACAGAAAGAACTGTCTTTAAATCCTTGAAATATTGTCTCAAGTTATAATTTTCACCTGCTATTAATACAGGTTTGAGATTTGGTTGAATTATAAATACAAGCTTTATTGTTACTCACTGCTATTTTCATAAACAATTTTTTGATATTCCAATTAAAAAGATTGGTTCTATTGAAGTATCTTTTTAAATAAATCTTTGAAAATTTTCATATATCAAAATGATTTTACTTCGTGTTCCAAATAAAGATTTACAGTAATTTTATATGCATACTACTTTAAAGCTCTGAAACAACTTGCAATGAAAATTCATTCCCTCCTAACCTCTGATAATGACTTAAATGCATTATGGTTTCCGAGCTTTATGATGCGTGTTAAAATTTATGTCTCTTATTAAAAGCTGTAGGCGTCAGTAAGTAAGATGCGTGCATTAAGCGAATGTAGCTCGAAATTCACAGAAGTTAAATAATTGTGCATTGTATGTCACACAATCAAAGGTTTATTTTTAGACATATTTTCTATTTGTAAATTAATAAATTCAATTTTTTATTAATTTTACGTACAATCAAGTTATTTATAAAAACATTTTTTGTTTTTTAAATTGCCTGCAAAGTTTATTCAACTTTGTATTTAAATTAAGACGGATGTTTCTGATATGGAAAATATTATTTGAATCATTTAATGTAAGAAACATTTTTCTTGGTTTGAATGTAAATATCCTAGAAATTGATTCTATTCTGATTAAAAGATAATTGATAAAAAATATGATACATCTAAATTTAATCTGTAGGCTTTTTACTACAGATGTTTCATTTGTAAATGCAATAATAATCTTTGATTTAATTTATGATATCGACTGATGGTGCTTGATAGAACAGAACTCAGTTCAGAGTCAGTTATGTTGCATCCGTGTGATGGAATACCTGAAGATGCCGAAGGGCGAAACCCAGGTCGTTTGTGACAAGACATGTGGAATCGTACAAAGTTGAAACAAATCAAATTTAATAATCTTTGAATTATATATATACAATTAACAAAAGTTTATGTTTTATTTCAGTTCGATTAGGCTAAAACTACGATAATTCTTAGTAGAAATTATTGAAATGTTATAAAGTATAACCAACAAACTAAAAACAAATGATAGTTTATTTGAACTTCTACAACAAAATGTAATGTATTTAAAATGTCAGCTTTTAAGCAATTTTGAAATCGCTGTGAAAGACAGTTGAACAAATATAGTGATCGGTAACTTTTTATACATTTAATTAAATAATATAAAAACATTTTGATTCAAGTGAACGTTTTTTTATGTGTTTAGAGAGTTTCAAAACGACTATAATTAACTATTTATCTGTTTGGTTACTACTTCTATTCAAAATTTATACAATTCTTTTTCTTGTATAAATCAATTTTTCGTGCATATAGATATTAAATAAAGACATCAAGTCTATGGAAGCCAGCCTGAGTAACATAATCTGGCGTTTTAAAACGAATGTTAGTTTTTCTCGAGATGTTTTAAAGGAGCCAAAACAAACATGTCTAACTTCTTGTGAATAATGATTTAACTCTTGCGTGTAAAACAAGAGTGAAAGAAACAATGATTGAAACCACAACTTTGGAAAAGAAAATGTTTTGACATTAAAACGAAATATTTATGCATTGTGGACGTAGGTATTTATTTTGGGCTTTTGTATTAAGTTATTTTTTATAAAAGAATTGAAATATTTATTTTTATATTTATTGTGTTTCAATTATTTTTTTCGCAGTTTGTCATTTGTTTAATGTTATTGGCTTCATTTGCGGTCTTTACAGGTTAAAATCAGTAAGGCCAGTTTGTTTGTATCTGAACTTTTAAGCCAATTATTTGAGTGAAAGCAAACACATTCAAGTCCTATCCTTGATAACTTGACTGACAAATAGTTAATATAAGACAAGAAACAAATTCATATGATGTTCATTGAATTGATTGAGTTTGAGAGCACACATTTCAGAAAAACAGCTTTGAAATATTTTGTTCTAGTTTTGGTAAAAATTTATACCATTGTTATACTGCTTTTGGGTGAACCAGTGTAGTTAAAAAATATACCAATTGTATTGCGCTGCTGAAAAATGAAATCATATGAAGCGAACTTTTTGACTCTTTTTTTAAACAGTGTGATAAAGATTTTTCTTGAGGATGTATTTTTGCATGTTTTTGAAAACTGAGTTAATAAAGAGATAATTTATTTCAACGCAGATGTATGTTTAACCAAAAGGATAATTTTATTATAGTATGTTTTTTGTACTTAAAAGTTTTATCAATGCACAAGACAATTTGATTTATTGTTCCTTGTAAAATGTTTGGAACTAGGTTACGTGCACGTGGATATTACGATACATACTAAGACTACATTTCGGTGTCAAATTGCCTCTGTAAATTCGGCAAGAATCAATGACATATTACATACAGTAAATATTATGTAGGTTGTGTTTACGTCTAATAATATTTATGAGAATTTTATGAACGAGAATAAATATTTCCACTTCAAGATACATTTCCCTGAGCCGTTTTTTTCTCTGTAATATTTTATTTACTTTGTTTCATTTCACTCGGTATCTCAAAATGAAACATTGAAAGTTTTGTTCATGCTATTGTAATTTGTTAGGTTATTAATAAATCATCTTTTCATATTGACAAACTGATAAAAATAATGATATTTTTATTAAAACAAGACGAAACCGGAAAAAACAATTTCCGAGTTGAGGCAGTGTGTATTGAAAGAACACAAACACAAAAAAAAATATACAACAAAAGATGGCAATAATGGGCGAATGTACCGATTCTGCTATAACAACATGGATATGTTTATCATGAAAATACGGCTAATTTGGATCGTAAAACGACGTATAAATTAAATATTTTCATCATAGCCATAAAAGGTATGCTTCATAAATATCTTAAATGTATTGTTTATTTGATTGAAAAAATATGTCAATCTTGGTCACATCGTAGTACAAATAAATCCATCTATAGAAAATTTCCGTCTCAGAATCAATGCTTGTTATCTATGCAATTATATGTACATAAATATGATACAAAAAGTGGTTGAATAATTTTACCATTATATATTTTTTCACTGACTTACAGATATTTTGCATTTGCAAAGCTAGCTAGTCCTTCCTTATTTTGTCAATACTGATTTTGTTTAAATTAAATGTATAATTTAGAATTCAAAGATATTATTACTTCTTTTCTTTTTAAATTAACAAAGCTGTAAGAAGTTTAAAAAAATATTTGAGTTACGACCGCTGTATTAGTATAACTCTACTCATTTTAACTAAGCTTATTAAGTTTGCGTGAGCCTCTAAAAGTTCAATTATTTAGCGAATATTATGTACTCCAGCTGTATTTTAAGTACCCAAATCGGGGGGGGGGGGGGTAGTGTTAGGGGGTTGATGTCAAAATAATTTCCAAATTTTCTCAACATTCACATACAAATTATTCACCAGTAGAATATTTCATACATGTCTAAGCACATACTTCTGTAAGCTCTGTTATGTTGTGGAAATGAGATTATATGGTTTTTAATTTTTAAATTAAAAATATTGAGGAACTATTAAAAATTTATTTTGATGCCATATGTCGTCGGCATATAAAATATTATATAACATGAGGGTTTGCTATTTTTTTAAATATAATATATTGTGTCTAGTTATCATCCACTTTTTAGGAGAGTTATGTTTTTTTCATATATGATTTTTTTTACGAAATAGATTCATAAAAGTAAACCAATATTCACCAATTAAAAATTAACAGCATATACTATATGCCATTGCCTTGTAAGAAAACTCAAGATTTAACGGTTGTCTCTAAAAAGGTGCTGAAAAATAATATCGGTACTGTTCAGATAACATACTGATATCACAGATTTATTAATTGAGATTATGAGATTTAAAATTATGAAATATCATGATATAGATTACTAAATAAAACACATTTATTCAATCTATTGTTTCAATCTTATAAAAATGTGAAAGGAAAGGAAGAAAAATGTTATATTAAAGAATTGAAACGTAAAAGAGAACACTTATTATTAGTCAATATAAAAGATGCGTGGTACAGTGTTAAATTTCTTCGGCAAACATTACGGATCTCATGGGTTTGAGCCCCAATACAAATACTTTTTTTTATCAATTTTTGCTTAATAGAGACCCCTCCAAACGTGTATTAAGTGCGATCAGCTTACCACGAGCTATTTCTTAATACTATTCTTCCCATCTGTAATTTCTTCCAAAAAAGAGAGACCGAGTAACTGTTATTAAGCAGTCATAACATATGATGCATGTGAGAGTGGGCATAGACTTGAAACAAATTAAAACCATAGTGTACTTGCCGCAGAATAATTCGTTGTACGTATTAAACAAAGAGTTTTATAAAAATAAATAATAATTAATGCTTCTGCTTTGGAACATAGTAATTGAATTTGTAACCCGAGATAAAACAGTTTTATACTTAAAATAATTGAATTGTTGAAATTGACTATAAGAATAACAATTAAATACAGTAAATCGTGGTAAATACACATTTTACAGGAACAAGTTTTGTTTGATCCTCGGTTATTCTTAAGCTTTTCATCCCTTTATACTCCAATGAATCCTAAAAATAATGATATGAAAGACCGACTACTCAGAAATTAGACCAATCCGAGTTATACCCACTTACTTATCCATGGCTTCTATTGAAAGAGAACTAAAAAATGTAGCTAAAATCCGTCAAAGTATGCCTTCTGTTGAACTACAAACTAAGAGTGGAAATGGTACTTAAGATCATTTTTGATAATTCATTGCTGTTATTAACAAGATATTTTCAAAATCTTTACCGATGGAATATTAAGCATAAAATATTGTTACACGAATCAAGATTTTAAGCTTTATAATGTTTAGATACAGGACATTATTGGGGCAATTTATTTCCCCTCAAGTTGAAGATTTACGGGTAGAAGTACATTAACCAGATACCTTTAGACGTCTTTGTTTATTTTGCACAAAAGGGTAGTAATATTTTAAAACGGTACTCATTTAATATAAAAGGGTTACCGGTAATCCTCTTAGCAGTTTTCAAAAGATGAAATGAAAAATATGCTAAAATGGGTAATGCAATATTGTACTCCATTATGAATCAATCGAAAAATTTATTACATAGTAATCGAATTTAAAGGAGTTTTGAAAATACATTAAAATTTGGTGAAATACTTAATTTCGTAATACAGTAATAGCCTTATTTTTATTTTTATGTACTCGGCAGGTGCTAGTAAAATATTTCATGTGTAATAAAATATATTGCATACATATGTGCGTAGATATTTCAAAAACTACACTCGACGGACTTTGACGAATAGATGGATATGAACTATTTTTGTGTTTTTACTCACGTAAAATAAAAAGCATAAATCGATTATAGTCAACAATTAGTGATAAAGGATTAAATATTGTAGGAGAAATCGACAGACAGCTTAAAATTGCTTACTTCTTTCCAATAGAATGAGTGTTATCGAAAATTGTATTTTAGGATGAATATAAAATTATTCGTTTTTATGCTATTTTTAAAGCATGTTTCAATTGGTATAGCAGGGCAATGTCAAACACAATACTATATACGATAGTTAATGAATTCATTTTGTTCCAGCGTGTCTCGCCTAAAAATTGTGACCGTGAATTACCGTCATGATATTGATTAGAACAATTTAGATTCTCTTTATACAAGAATTTTTTATTTTGAAATTTCCTAAATCTTTGTTAGAATCTCAATTTTATCTACTTATTTATACATGTATTTTTAACATTTTCAAAAATATAGTAATTTTTATGGTTTCCATGACTTATTTACCATTTAACAAACGGAATTCATTCGGCATCTTCTTACGGTAATCAATAACACTTAAAAAGCCTTTTCTAAAAATAATCGGCCCGCTGTAATATTTTCGTATTCGGATGCGTCGTATGAAATGCTGAAAATCACAGTCGATATTGGCAATACGTGCTGGGACAGGCGTAGGCGCATTCAAAACAGTATGGTCTATGATCAAATCCCAAGCACGTCCTCTGCGGGCTAAGTTTAAATGAGGGCCGAGTGAGGCGGTGTCCGCTGGGAAATGTCACCAAACTTTCTTCTGTGTAAATGATCGGTGGCAGAGTTAAGGTACTACGCCTTCTTTTGAAACCACACGTGTGAGAAACATAGTAGAAATAAACATAGCACCTTTAAAGCAACATAATAAATGAAAAATATTGATGAAGGATTTCTTTTGAACTATTTTTCTTCTAATTGTGATCATATAGCCATTGTCTGAGACATTGTCTCCATTAATTTCTTTCTTCCGCCAATATTGTATTTATTTAAGTCGCTTATATCTTCAATCTTTATATGGTTATCAACGGCTTTATAATGTGACATAATCCATTTGGTAAGTAAAAGAGATAGATCAGGCTCAATCTTCGCTCAAACTCTTGCCGAATTTAGAGTTCACTGATGCATCTCAAGCTTTGCTGCCAATGAAATAATAAAACACTTGAATCGTTGAGACTTTGTACGATTTCACACGTTTTGTCTCTAACGATCAGAGATTCCCCTTTAGGTATCTTCACGCATTCTATCACACGGATGAAACAGAACGGTCAGTTTTGTTGCCTTCGAATCCCTGGTCGTTAGTAAGAAAACACGTGGAATCGTACAAAGTTTCAACAATTCAAGTTTGACATTGAAATTCAATCGGGCACCTTCAGTCGATATCATAAATAAAATAATATAAAACGCGATTTAAGATGCCGAAATTATAAATTTTCAGCTACGTTGGTAATCATTAAAGTCTGCCGTTACATGATTAACAGTGTTACCAGTATCAGTAAGTAGGTGTAAAATTGAAATTTTTATCACTGTTCAAAATGCTTTCAATAATGTAAAGCTTTGAAATAAATTTATGTTCACGAGAAGCTTTTGTTTGACAAGCTTGAATATTATATTCTATATGCGTTTTATAAAAACAGATGATGTAGTGGATAAATGAATATGACTTTGACATGGAGATATTAAAGCCGAGAAAAAAGATCACAGAATGATTGATTGTGTGTACTCTTAGACATCAAAGGAAATGATATCGATAGGTCTTATGCATACAAAAATTCGAAATAATTATAAAAATATTTGCTCAACTAGGTTAAATATATTAATAAGGTTAATTGAAATGTGTAAGTAGTCATAAGTTTGGGGAACTGTTTTTATTATGTACGTTGCATTTAATAAAATTAAAATTTAAAAAATACATGAAATTTTGGTAGGGAGAGATATGTATTTTTATAAAAAACTTTTTTTTAGATAATTTTATCGTTTGGCAAAACAAAAAAGTGTATTTTATTAAACACATTGGTCAATGTATCATATAAAAAATTGAGAAATTAAAATACGAAATAATATTAAAAAAAAAAAACCGATTAAATTTACTTCTATGTTATCTATATTATTGTGATGTTATCAAGCATTCATCGTATTCTCCAGATCTTGCTCCTTCCGATTTTTATTTATTCCGATCACTGCAATTTTTTTCAATGATAAAAAAAATGATACCATATATCAAGTAAAACCATCCCTTACTACGTTTTTCGCATTAAAATCCACGGAGTTTTATACTAATGGTATTAATAACTATTCGGATGTTAAGTTAATAAAAAGTGGGTCCCGACTCTTTTCATTATACATTTAATGAGTTTCTTTTTTAAAGTTTAGTTTAAAGCTACTTTGAGGTAAAATTGAAACAGAATATCACATATTTCAAATATTATTTAAAATAAGGCGCAAGAAATTGAAAGTTGTCAGTTTCAGGTGCTTCGGGTACACGGCACAGGAAATCGCAAGCCGTATTGAGATTTTCCGATCCACTTAAGGATAGCTGAAACAACTTTTACCTCAATAAAAAAGTCCTTGTCTGGAGTACTGTATTATAAATCAAGTGTCACATATTCATCTTGTGAATTATAACCTTAAGTTGTCATGACAACTTACGAAAGTACGAGGTAATTATATCATATGCTTCGAAAATGTATCCTTTCAGCAAATACTAGGCGCATGGTGGTTAAATTTAGTCAGGAACTCAGAGGTAAGAAAGTGAATGGATCAGCCCATCATTCGACTCTTCTTCCAATTTATTTATTTTATTACCACTACACGGTACAAAACTTACAAATTATCAATTCAATGCTTTTGTACCGTAACATATTAACATATTTATATATATAAAAATTCAACAAATACACAGTAAAACAATCAATAAGGATTGCAAAAAAAAGAAAGTCAACCATGTAAGGTCATGAAATGTCTACTTTAACTGAAAAAATAGCATTCGTCTGAGCTCACTTTCGTCCACATGAAATATGTCAACATCCGAAGCAATACCGTTGAACATTGTTAATGCTCTTACCATTGGCATCCCCATTGGCAGACTGGTTCTACACTTTGTAAGAACAAACAAATTATGTACACGATTTCAAAAAACCATCCCGAACATACAAATTTATATTATTAAGGATGGCAGAATTCTCATTTTGGCCTCGAATTAGTCGAAAGAAATATGTGGCTAGATACATTTCTCTTCAATTTTTCAAACTATTAAAAGTGAGCATACCTAAAAGAAAGTCAGTTGGATAAAGCCACGGATAGTATCCGTATGCCCTGAAGTAAAGAAGTCTCAAAAATTTCTTCTGAACCTTTTCCACCATAAGGGCATATTTAAAATCTCCTGGGGCCCAAACAATAGACCCGCTTTCAAGCCTACTTCGCACTAAGCCTTAGTGACTAAGGTATTATACAATAATATTAAAGATTTAACACCTGAAAAGGCTCTGGTAGTACGTAGGATAAAGCCCAACATTTGTGCTTCTTCCAATCAAATGGGCTTCATCGTTCTCGGAGGCTGCTGCTGACCTTCTGTAGAAAATACTTGGCAAAGTTACGGGGGTGGTTTTTGAAACTGCAAGAAGACTGGCGGGGGACAGTTAGTTAATGTATTCACCGTGTGGTAGCCATATGCTTCAAGTAGAAAGCTACATACGACGGTTTCAGCAACCGCACAAGATTTATAAAACAGTAGTGTTATTCTTCCTAAAGTTGATAAAATTCATAATAAAAACATTTCTTTAACGATTGGCAGTAACGTACTACGCAAGATATTTCATTCTCATTCGTACAACATTGATTTACGAATCTAATCCGTTATTATTCTACATACAGATAATCAATGTTTCTGTAAAATAAAATAATCAGAATTCAAACACTACAGGAAAATGTTTTATTTTTATCGATTATTTGTTTTTTTATTGCCACTAAGAAGATAAAATAGTTTATTATGTAAATTTAATATAAACATACCCTTGAAAAAGATGGTAAATCAAACGACAATTTGATTTTTTGTGCTTTTATAAAAAATCGAGAAAATCCCGTTACAAAAATTTTGGAAATAAATCGCGGGTAGCAAAAAAAGGTCGTAAAACACTAAAGGTTTATCTTTTGTCTTCTTCCTTCTTCAAATTTTATGGCATACAATAAAAATGGAGACTACCATTTTTCATATTTTTTAAGCATTGTCGATATGCCAGGAAATGTCAAGTAGTCTCAAGAAATTTAGAGTTGTATGATCATGTAAAGAAGTATTTTAAAGAAGAGTGAGTCACAGCAACCAGTTAAACGAACAATATTGGATAAGTAAAATATTTCGAAATACTAAACAGCGTTATGTTTTGAAATGCATACAGCTGGAAGAGATAGAACAATATTATAAATTTAAAAATAATCAAAATTAATTAACGCCGTTGAAAAAATAAACTATTAATTTTTGCCTTTGTAATTCTCAAATGCTTAAAATATAATAATGTAAATTATGTATAATTTAAAAGATTTTATTAGTGAAATCGATAAAAAAGCCTTGCCCAAATGGGGTGACTCAAACAACAAACAATATGTTGCTACTCTACTATGCAGTTGTGATTATTTCAGATCCAACTAAAAATTGTATTTTTTTTAATGAGGCATAATATTTTAAGTGTTCATTTTCAATGAAGTGATCTAAATAACAATAGTACAGCGTGTAAGTTGGATGTTATTCTGTTTGCTGAAATATAACAATCAGTTTCAGATGATTCAATCAATCACTTTCTCTAAATTTTATATTCGGTTATGACAAGTAAAACTAATATTAAACATGAAGCAACTTCTATCGCTGACTTTTTAAAGTATTAGTTATTATAGTATATATATATATATATAGTATAGAAGTTGAAATCAACAAATACCCAAAACAATTACATTATTGCATAACGCGATAAAATAATTTATCAGAATTATCTTGATTTCCTTATAAAAATATTTGATTTCATAATTCGTCTGTGGCATAATATTCTCTTAAAATTTAGAACTTCTGAACGTGAAAGATTTTCTCCTATATTCTGGGTATAAATATACGTACTCAGTTATTTGCAAACCACTGTCACGCATTAGGTTGAAGTCAGACTATATCATATAGAAAAAATGACAGATATTTATTCAAGTAATGGTCGACACACTCAGGAATCATATATCACATTTTTGAAAGTTTTTTTTCCCGAATAAATGGGAACGCAATAGGTATGTCGTTTATAAATACTGACCAACACATAAACCATCTCGATATTTCAATTTATTAATGCAAACGCAGAGTGAACATGAGAGATTGACATATATAAAGGAAATAAAGGATGTTGTCATTATTTATTAATATATTTAAATACATGATGCTCATAAAGTAGGTACTACCAGATACTGAGGATTTCCTTTATCCAAAGAATTAAACTCGCGACATTATAATAACGAAGAAGTCAAAATTTGTTTTTACACTTACTCCAAAGCCACAAGTTAAATAGTACTACCGAACAAATCCTATACACGGCCTTAGCGATTTATCAATAATTTGCAGGTATGAGTGTTTGTGACGTCTAAGAATTCTTTTCACCCATCCAACCTCAAAAACGGGACATAGTGAGAGCTGTTAACTAACCACTAGTTTTATCCAAGTATTATCCCGTTTATCTCTACTCCATTAAGAAAGGTTAAGTAGCTCAGTAACTAACAATTCTCCGTAAAAAAGCCTGTAATAAGATACTTTCACTAGAAGGCTATATTGGAAGCGGACATAGACTAAAATAATATCTATGTTTACATAAATATCGTATTATGCATGAAAATCATAAAATTAATGTCAAAACTTGAAAATTTAATAAATATTTAGTTCAGTATAACAGTATCCCAGATTTCATATTAAGATATAACTATGTTTCATCGTCTCTGTCTTTCGTCGTTTTTAATCAAATATTTTCATTAAGTCTAATTTTGTATTCTGAAAGGTGTGCCACTTGCACTTTAGCATTCTAATATCCGAGGAGAATTAACTTTTGCTGCATGAAGATCAAACAAATAATAAGTAAAACCCTTAAAAACACCCGGAGAATTTTGAAAATAAAAACATATATTATTTAAAAGATAAAACAAATTTCGTATCGTATAAAATATCAGATTATTCTTTTGGTGTAGTTAAAAGCATCATACCTCTAACTCAGCTTTTGAAAGATTTCTAGTTATATTCACAATATAAACATACGAAGTTTGAGAACGGTATAAAGAAAACTGAAGCTTATTGTTATGACATTTGGACAAAAATGTTAATAAGGATAGAATGAAGAAAGACTCTCATTAAAAACAAAATACACTGATAAAAATAATGATACATTTTAATCTATTATATGTACAATAGTTAAAATGATTTGTAAAGAACAAATATCATTAAATCTACTAAAAATACAAGTTAATAAAGTTATAACCATAAATAATTTTGATTACAGTAAGTAGAAAATTCATTTAAATTTTAAAATATTTCGTCACCTCATTACTCCAAAGGTATTTTAAAATATATATGTGCTCCACTAACAGTTCAACAAAGTTATATAAAATATTTCTAAAATATATTACCATATAACTTTGTCATTATGAGTATTTTAATATTATAATACTGTGTTATTTTCATGATTAAAATGCACTTAAAAAACAAGTCGTTCTTCTGCATTCGATTAAAAAAATATTCTTTTTCCTATCCTTGGCTTAATATCACCACTGTGGTATATTTTGTAGTTGTGAAACGAAAATTTTTACTGAAGACTATACTTAGATAGATAAATAATATATTTGAAAGGGCTTTGATAACTTTTGTATTCATATCCGGTAATCTTTCCATTTCCTGGTAGAAATAATTTATTTTGCGCCGTTCATGAGCATTCAATTCAATACATTTATCTGGATGACGCAATGGAAGCTTATTTTTAGAATTATTTTTTTACTTGAGTAAAAGCTTTCGCAAAGTTATAACGCAATTTTCGTATCCTCAGTTGGGAGACAAATTAGCACACTTAATATAGAAAAAATAAATCAACCACGAGTGACCAGAGAAGTTCGCCAAATTCTGCGCAGGAACAGTTAAATAACTCTCTTCAAGGTCACTCACAAGTACAGAATGTGTAGAAAACCTTTGGCAAAAAATTTGATTGAATACTTACTATAATATATTTATAACAATACAATTTGAGCGTGGGTTACACTACACACAAATTCAATTTAGTCGATTTAAAAATTGCCGACGAAGTGATCCCTTTTTTTTACTGAAATGTGTAGAATGAAATGCACTGAATATTTAATTGGTTTATATATAAATATAGAAATTCAAAATTGAAACTATTTTAAAGATATTCATACATTTTATGAAACAAAACTTTTTTGCGTTTAATATTTGTTTTCGTAATTATGAAAATATTGACGCCAAATGATAATCTACTCAATTAAAAGATACGTATTACGATGAAAATATTAATAGACACGAATCACATTTTATCTTTTATTAGTTCCCACTAAAATCTCTAAAAATATATTCTTTTGTGGGATGTAAAATAAGTCTTTCTTTTATGTAAATCGATGAAATAGTATTTGATAATGTTGTTAAATAACTGAATTACTAAGATAAAATTGAAATTCGAATGGCTTGACTTTTTCAGTACCATACAATTACAGTGTAATGGAAATGGTTTTTGATCACTATTTTGGAAAAATGTTTTAGCGTAGGTCCCGTCTGCAAGAACGATGCTTCTAAATTAGGCACAAGACACTACATTAGAAGATCCATCAAGTGCCTAAAAGAACTGTACAGCGGGTAGAAAAAAGCCATTTCCACTCGGTCGCGCATGAAAATCACACTCAATTGTCCGCCATTTGTCACGTTGGAAAAGCCCTCTGACAAATCGTTAGATGGCATTCATTGTTTTTTTGTTTTTGTCATTTATATTTCCGCAAGATGTCACTTTATGAGATTGAATAAAAGGTATTGTCATTCTAATAAGAGCTGTTGTCAAGTTTGTTTATTTATTTGATTAATTTAAAGTATAGCTCACATCGTTTTATTAAGAAAAGACACGATCGATATTGAAACAGTGTACTGAAATAACTTAATTAAATGTTTTAGAACAATATCCAAGGGAATTTTAAAACCATTACTGTCATTATGTATTATGTGATGTTGAAGAAAAACTTTGGTACGTTAAGATGGCTCGAGAATGATTTGATATCTTTAGACATTTTTACGATTACTCAAAAAGCTATTTAAAAAATATTATAAATAAAATGACGCTAATTTGGAAAAAAGTTTATTTTAATCAATATCGGAAAACATTATATTCAAAAACATGATATTCAAAAGATTCAAACATATTGTTGAAATACGAAATCATTTTGATAATTATTACTTCAATGTTATTGGCGAACAACATTTATTTGGAAAAAAAAGTTTTATAACCAATACAAACTATATTACTTTGTAATCTGAAGCGGTCATAAGAAGCAATATGCATTAAAATTTAACCGATGAAGCTTATTGCTTATACCAATGTCTTTTTATTAAACAGCTAAATGTTCAAATACTCTGTTGTTTAATGCACACGTGGCTTTTCTGACATAGAGTTTTTCGTGCTGTATGTCACTGTATATTATAATTCGTAAACTATATTTAATTTTTATCATTTATTAGTAATTTACCAAACGATTTTCACAATATCAATACAGATTTGTTTTTTGAAATCGCTATTCCGTGCAAGATAATTAACTAAACGAAAAAAGTGTTTGTAAAAGCGTAAATTCTGAATCGTTTCCATGAAATTTCTTTAGATAAGACAAGTACGCAATAAACAACTGAATCGTTTTGTGACATAAATGGTACTTAAGCTGATCTGTGTCTTAGCGGTTGGTAACATTGCAGAAAATAAGAAGTGGTTTTTTTAAAATATTTTTTAGCCTGAGTTGGATGAAGAAAAATGCAACGTATCTTATATTAAAATAATTTTGAAGTTTGCCTTCTGTTAAATTTAAGTATTTTTATACAACATAACAATGTAATATAACATTGCCATACAATAAATTAATCATTATATTGTGTTATGAAACATGTAGTTACGACATAACAATTTAATGCGATTTTTACGTTTTTTGTTCATTAAACGTAACAATTAATCGGCATTAGAAAAATAGATATTTCCTTCACTCAATGATAGAATAATAAAATTATATTTTGATTCTATTTTTGCATAACAACAATCTATGTTAAATTATAATTTATTCATTTACATAGCCATAAGAAAAAAAAACTATTGTGAGCAGAAAACTTAATTAAACATTATGAAAACGGCGTTGTCTAATGGTCTTATCGAATGTCAATAGTACGCAATTTACACCCGCCGCAAATTTTATCCACTTAGAGAGATTAAGAAGAATGTAAAAGGGAAAGGTCGGGAGTTTTTGTTTTTCTCGGTCGATAGACAGTAGTGTTTTCGTATCGCACCCCTTATTCGTACCGTATATCTAATGTGAAGGTGGGCTATAGTGCCATTCTACGCCTCTGTAACTTCACAATAATAAATTACAGAGCTTTTAAGCTCTAAAAGAAGAAAATTTATATTTCTTTCACCGATTTATTTTCAACATTACTTCCAATCTTGATTTCATTCGTTACATATCAATTTAAATAACAGGCTAGTATGTTATAGAGGAAGACAATTTTACAATGAATTACTCCACGCTCAATGCTAAAATCATTCGTTTCAGTAATTTATCAGCAAATCTAAGTTTCGGTGGTCTTGGAAATAAAATAAGTGTAGTTTGGATAATTTTTTTCGATCTGATTATCATTTGTTTGATGTGTTTATGAAAGTTGAACATTATTTTTTTAATAATCGTTCAAATTTGTTATTCTCGTTGGATACGATGATCTGGTTGCATCCAGGGAAACTTTCTTAGTGTTATTTGATTCAAAAGATATAATTTATATACTGTTAAACGATTAAGATGTACAAAATAGCACGCGCCTTATATATAATATAATGAAATAACAGCCATCGCTGATGAAATTGTGGTGAAACTTTATAAATATTATTTAATTGTTTTAATTATAATGTATTTCATTCATGGTATATATTATAAATTAAAAATTTTGGAGATCAACAGAAACATATTTATTGTTTATAAAGGCCAAATAAAGTGAGAAACTTTACTTAATCATTTATAACATATCGAAAACTGAAAAAAGCTGCAAAAGCTCTATTTGACTTTGTGTGATATATTGCGGCGAGTGGATAGAGTGAAAAACTTACTTGCTGATTTTATTTGAAAGCAAGCAGACTTACTTTTAAAGATTTTCTTTTTTTGTAATGGGAGCACAACATACAATATTTTTACGCGCAAAAAATATAGAAAACATTTTTTTAGGTGATTGTACGATGACTATTTTTTTGAAGATATGTTTGTTCCTGTTTATTTACTGTTAATCTTAACAACAGTTGTGTGACGAGGAATGCTTGTTAATTGATCGCTTAACCCTTTCTTTTCAGAGACAGTGAGAAATGAGGATAGTTAGATAAAATTATCAAATTATTCTGTAGCTTTATTAAATAATCTATTAAATATCGGAATCGATTCATATGTGATTACTCATCTAAATTGATACCTCTAAAACAAAACCATATTAAAAAAGCTTTTAAATGTTAAAAATAAAAGGAAATTCTTTATAGAGCTGGTCACGACCTTTAACGTTCAAATAAGAATGACAAAAAGAAAATACAAAATAATCATTACGTATTATCATTTAAAATATTTCATTTGACACGAGCACAGTAAATAGATGTTTTTTAAGGATACAAAAAAAAGTACCAAAATGTCGAACTACACATGTATTTTCAGATTAAAAGCCCAAGGGATTGAAATAAACAAATCGGATATTTATACTTGTTAATTATTGTGAAGGTAGTATAGTTTACATAGGGTAATTTCAAGGAGGATTTTGTTAGGTTTTGATTTCCTAATTTTATGAAATAATTCAAATTATTTTTAGGTTTCGTTTTCACTATCTGATTAAAATACATATCTGATACTTGTAGGGGTAAACTATTTACAGATCCACAATAAATATTTTTTAAAACTATATGACATAAAAATTACAAAAACGTTTTATAATCAAGTAAAAGTTAATAGACAGATTTACTAATTACTTTATTAAATACGATTGGTATTATCGTTATTATTGCGGTAATCTTGTATCATGCTTTTATATATCATTTAAATATACATAGTTAAAAATAATAAGTACCCAACGCACTCTCAGTTGAAACTACACATTTCCGAAAAATAGTCGACCATTATGCGAGAAAAAACTTTCGCGAGATAAACCGCTGACATACCCGGAAGTGCTGGAATTATCGCTTTCGTAAGTCTTTCTTTTTCAAATCGTGTTACACTTTTGCTTAACTCAATCAACAGGGAGAGAATTCAGCAAACAATAAGTGTATGAGCGGACGAAAGTATTACAAACATAAATGAAAAAATATGACTGACTACCAGTTTTATTAATGTATGAAAGATTTCTTTGTTTATTTTTTTAACTCGAATTCACGATGATGAATTAATTAAGAACGTGATATAAAAACCTATTTTTATAAGAATCCATCTATATAGAGTTCATGACCTCTATGAATGTCTTGAATACGAGTTTTCTTAGATTAATATAAATATGGTTTCACTCTCTCGTATCACCTTTTCTTATCAATAGCTAATGATATATTCTTGTTAGTTTACTATTATTTCCCTAAACTCAACCACACATCCATTCAATCGTCTATCTAAATATACTTAAAAAATCATACATCATGTAAGTCGTTCAATACTTCATACTGCATTCGTTATAATTGACTTACGCTATAAATGTTTGTCGTGACAAAAGCGAAATTGAAATTTTCATTAGAAAGTATGAAGCTGAAACACATTGGATGAGTTTAAAAATATAATATGTGAAAATATGTTTTAAAAAATTGTTAAAAATCTATGATATTGGTATTAATTAGTTCACATATAATATATGTTCTCGATCATTCATCATAAAATCAAAAATTATTTAATTACTTTTTTTCGAATTGTCGCTTTAGTCTAATAGTAGTCTAATACATAGTGCTCGAATTTATTTTATTCATTATTTTTTAATGTTAAGTTGTACCAATCTATGGATGGCCTTATTACATAAATGATCAATCTAATACTGTCTTTATTTCAATTTTGGATGAAACGTTCTACTGCTATTTTTGCATGTGATATATGTTCATTTTACATCTACTGGAGAATGGAGATAAAAAATCAATCGCAAGTATCATAAAAAACAACTTTGTTTAACCGAGATAAAAAAAATGAGTTAAATCTTTTCAATCAAAATTAAGTTGAAATAGGATACTAATAAACATTGGACCATTAAATTTATTAACGCGTTTTCGTCATGGGCTGATGGTAAACAATGTAAAATTGCGCAAGAACACTTCATCTTGACGATAGCCTAATAAACTTTCTTATCACATGTGGAAACTTTTCAAGATTTATTTATTTTTTAATGTCTGTTTTGATTCACGAGCCATCATTGCGCCACAACTTTGCGTTTATGTGACAAAATTTTATGAATTTGTAAACAATAATAAATTAAAAAGTTTCTACCACCAAGAAAGAGTTGTTAAGACGTTTGATGCTATGCCAAAAAACTTGTCATTTGATTTCTTGCAGCTTGCGCCTTGGTTTAAATGCATGAAAATAGGACATTGCAGTAATATTACGTTTTTAGGAATAACCAAAATATTTGATAAAGTCTTCCTGGAAAGAAAGTCAATATTTAAATAAGTCCTATCGAAACATGCGCGGTTTTTGAAGAACAGGGACTAATTTTTAGTCAGTAGTTAAAAAACTCGAGGAGACAAGATATCAAAAAAAGAAGCATGGCTAATTATTAACAGTTTGGGGTTTTCAAATTTGTAGAAATAAAACAAATAATAGATATCCATTATTTCGATAAAAATCAGTTGAAAGATTGAACACTTGGATGTCAGCTGATATAGTAGTCAATGATCATAAAATATGAAAAAATTGTGACAAAATTATATTGAAATTTTACATCCCAACAGATAATAACACAATAGTACGTAAGAAACTGAAATTAATACCGATCTTTCAATAAACGACTGATAAATT
Organism: Himalopsyche japonica; assembly: GCA_028555115.1. Lineage (NCBI taxonomy): Eukaryota > Metazoa > Arthropoda > Insecta > Trichoptera > Rhyacophilidae > Himalopsyche > Himalopsyche japonica. The sequence continues at coordinate 3,229,746 of JAHFWJ010000348.1, read as the reverse complement.
AATGAAAAAAAAAGATAATATTAATTCCTATTCATCAAATCCAGTACTTTTCACGGATAATAATTTGCAGTGTCAAGATTTTCATATCTCGCAATTTATAAAATATTAAAAAATACTTTTCTTAGTACAAAGTACCCAATATATGACCAATTAAACCAACTAACTTGGGACCGCACAATAGAACGGAAATAAGTAATCTAGCTTTGATATCTTTTCGTTTTAAACGAAGAAGCAAAGCAAAAAAAACAATAATTTGTTATACTTCCGTTTGTTTTTTTGTTTTTGGTCAGCCTTCATATTGGAATCCCTAAACTCTCCCTCGTATTTATTTTCACGTATAAAATAATTCTCACATAAAGGGTTACCACGTAGAAATAACTTTACGAATTTGGAAACAAGGGTCTGTCCAAATTGGTTGATTCATAACATTTACCAAGTATTAAATTATCTATGCCCGTTTATGAGTGTTAAAAGTTTTAAATAGTTTGTTAGAAATATTGCAAAATTTGCATTGATTCAAAACATTTTTGACTGAATGGAACGTCAGATATTTCATAAAATTGGATTTCACCACGATATATTGTAGTAGTCGACATACTACATCATAAAGACAGGAGCGGATTAAGACCTGTAGAGGCCCGAAACTTCACCCCTAGGGTGGTTCGTTTAAAATTTTATTAAAGATTTCTATTATTGTACAATATACGCTGTAAAAATATACAATGTACGGATGCCTTTTTCCATGTGGAAATATTTAAATAATATTTAAAATCTCGAAAAATTAATAATATTTTTGCGGTTAAAACGCAATGGATATCTGTTTAAATAAATTCAATTTAACCAGTTATACAAATGAAATTAAATATTTGTCAGAAATATTTTTCTATAACATATTAGACGAATTAATTAATTTCGATATCGAAGGTTGCTTCAAGTTCAATTAGAATAATGAACAGCTATATTGAATTAATTATTAGTTCTTAGTAGAGAAGCAAAATATTTATGAAAAACTGTTTTAATGCCGATTTCAAAATTCTAAGTTCACGTGAGCTAAGCCGGTTCTGACACACAAAATGTGCATTTTTTAAATTGTCAGTGTAAAAATTACTAATGTGTAACATTTCAGAATTTGATGTAGCGGCAGTAATGATTAAGTTTATATTATTAATTATTGATTTATGAATATCATAATACTTTTTATTCAAAAACAAATTTTAATAAGCCTATAAGATTGATATCTTTATTGCTCTATCTGGATTTTACCAAATGTAGTACATGTTTTCCCTCCTTGAGAAACATCTTTAGACTAACTGCATCCAGCAAGTTTTTTTTAAGTAAACAATTTTAGCAAATTTTCATTTAGAGAAACCGGTTATTTTAAATGTTTTTTTTTGTGCTAATATTATAAAATTCTATTTTACCAACGTACGAAAATTGTTATACAGGTATAATAAATACTAGAAGTCGACAGAGATTTAAAAGTAAAAATGAAAGATTAAAGACCTACCTCTACCTTAACCTTCAACGCAGTGAGAACTTTTCAGGAAAGGCCTTATTTGATTGCATCAACTACATGACAACAATGGAATTCCCACTGATCTCAGGGCGAACTTAGAAAAGTGGTTCTCAACGCAGGCTCAAGAAAAATATGACACCTTTGGGATTTTGGCTTTTGTCGTGCTCCACTCGTAATAATTCATACTCAAGACGATGGTGGATATGTTTGAATACACTTTATGAGGCTAGCTATTTTTAATTTGCGCTACCGATGATGTCTCATAATGATACAAAATGAAATTTAATTGTGAAAAAAAGCAAAATATTAATTATGAAAAGTTATCTGTTGCAATTCTTTTCGTCAAAAGACAAGTATTTATTATCAAGTACTGCAAAAGTAAATATGTGGCTAGGATCATAGTGAAACCGAGACTAGTATAAGCACTAATTTTAAAGGATGACACACGATGTTATCCGTTTTTTTTAGAAATGCCCTGAGTGATGCCTTTGTGGTTGTTTCAATCTCTCTTCTATGTAATGGTTATCATAATCAAGCCATCTTGTTCTATGAAGTGTAGATCAAAGAAATATCTTTGACTTTCAATATGCTTCGCAATGTAATCAACAGATAATGAATAAAATCACCGTTAAATTGAACATTCCAACCTTAAAGCGTTAGAATATGGATTCGAATAGAAAAAAAAAATATTAAAACTATTTTTATTTTCAATGTTGTCATTTTAAACTCAAATATATTACAAAATGTGTATGTAATACATCACAAAAGTTATCATATAATCGAACGGAGAAAAAATCGAAAATGTAATTATTGTTCGATTGCAAACATGTTAAGAGCCATTGTGTTACGGTAGGAAAGGAAGCCGTCAGGTCAAAATCAGGAGTTGAACCCTTGACATTGCGATGTAAGCCCTCGGGGACAAAGAAAAATAAAAGAAATTACCAAAGATGTTTTCTTTTATAAGAAATTGTACACTTTGTTGTTTGCGAAAATTTCGGAAGCTTAACAAAGTTTTAGATAAAATTATTACAGTGCGATAGAGTAGTTTGTTATAGTTTAAGTTTTGTAAGCAGTTTCTTATTTACGGTTGCCGAAAAATTCGACCCAAGAACTTTTTTTCACATTATTAGTCATTTAAATTGATTCAGTACCTACACTTTTACACTCACATAATTTAAAATGTGTACTTTAATCTTAGATCTTTTCTATTTATCCCTCGGCAAAAACAGGCTTTCAAAAAACAGAGAATTCAGTAATTTTATATTGACATTAAAATCTACTACAAATAAAACAAAAAAAAAATATTTTTACACTTTAATAATTATAAAATCACTTTTAAACAAAGATTAATTTGTTGATAATTACGTGAGAATATTAAACAAAAATACATATAGCTAATGCACCAAATATTTGAATGTTGAAATTGAGAATATTTAACAAAATGAATTACAACATTATTCTTTTATTTCCTATATTCTTTAAAAATAAATCATTTTTTTAAATTTTTATTCGATACTTATTTTTCGCATATGCATATCGTATAAATTAAGTTTAATTTAATAAGCTTTACGATGACATCAATTTTCATATTTTTTGCTTATACAACATAAAAATAATCATCTCTTCGTTACATACAAAGTATCATAGAAAATTTCATAGAGAATATTATAACTTGTTTCCTTCATTTTGAAATATGGTAGGGTCGCTATGAAATAAAAACAAAAATTCTCTTCGTGCCGTTATAATTTCCGCGTTTTTATGAGGGTGAAAAAAGGTGGTAATATTATTTAACAAGGGTTCGTATCACTTAATGTCACAATGTCAGGTTATACTTATGACATTTTTAATAGACATTCTGGTCGGAGTGATGACTTTTACAGAATTAATACACAGTTAATCGTAATTTATGTACCCATATACAGTTTCAAAATTTTGAAGGTATAAAAGAAAGTTTCAAATTCCGAAAATGTATTTCAATTGTCAGAGTATTTACGAATATTTAAATATCTAAGCAATTGGATACTTCGGTTTTTAGAGGTTTTAGGAAAATATCAGAAGTGATAAATTAAGGCGATTTCAGATCAAACGATTGAAAGTTCATAAATAATAAATAATAAAAACATATTTTATAGAAAATTAAACAAAAATCATAGTACCCATTTTATGTAAATAGATTTTCTGTCAATATTATTGGTGTCATCGTTTACAGAAAATTATTTCACAAGATTGATTAAAGCAATTTAGCAATTGAAAATTTGTTTTTCGTTTTTATTTTATCAGTGAAAAATAAAATGTGTGATGCTATCAAATAATGAAATAAATGAAAAATGCGCAACAAATGAACTTAAACATCATAATATACTTATCACATTTATTATTTAGCAAAAAATGTTTTTCAGATTGTTATCCAGTGTTGTGAGCAATTAGTAATCATATGTCGTCGGACATTCGTATGTAACTCGGTTGATAATGATATCAAAAATAAAATGCAAATATTCGTGGAATAAGGTTTATCCACTGAACCTCAAAAATGTAAAGATATGAAGATTTGAGTGAAGGCACGTTTGTGTTGAACGTATGTCGGTAGATATTACGTGATCCTGCATGCAAAAACCGGAAGGTTATGCTACAACGTCCAATGTAACATAACCTATTCGTGAAACATGAATGAAATAACAAGTTAACTGTCATTTCGGTGTACTATATTTTCGGCTATTTTTCTTTAAAGATAAAAAGAATTTTCTTCATTAAAGAAAAGAATTCTTCTTAAAAGAAAGCATGTAAGAAGTGTTTGAGTATTTTGATGATTTCTTCCTACCTCAATAGATTAAACTTTGATATCGTTATATATAGCATGTTCACATTGGATAGCTAGTTACCATAAATCGTAAACGAAATATATAACATATAAAACAAATTTGAAAGAGTTCAAAAATGCGTATTTCCAAGAAATAATACAAAATATATTACATGCTTTATATTATAATAGAGCCTTACCAAATAAATGCCATAATTGATATGAAATAAAAAACCGTTAAATAATTTTAAATAATGTTTCATAGTAGACGTTTTAGATCGTAATTCTTTAATCTTTATATAAATATCGACTTGTTAAACTACGATATTAACTTAATTTTATAAATTTTATTTGTTCTTAATAACTTTAAGAAAACGAAAGAGAAAGGAAGGATAGTAGAAATATGCTTCCAATAAACACTTAGGTTAGAATTTTAATTACAGTTTCGTTCTAGAAGCATTACTTTGTTGTCGGTATAATTAAACTGAAACTGAAGCATACTGAAACGCTATTCGAATACGCTGTTTTCAATTTTTAATAGGTTAAGGCACAACACTTATAGTTTTTGTAATTATTTTCTATAGAATACTGTAAATAAAATTTTATTTTCTAATAGTGAATATATTCACTATACAAATTTATTGAATTGATCATTGATAGATAAATCACTAAGCCAAAGTTATAAGCGTGGTTAAAAATTATTAATCCAGATTCAAAATAATATGTTAAATTGAGAACTACCTAACCATATCAATATGATGTGCGCCTTCTGTAAGCAAACTTTCACACACGCTACGGGTTTCAGATACATACATAATCATTATGATGTGATGTTGAATATTTTTAAGTATATATAATTAATTAAGTATTAATATTTAATTTTTGGATATTTTTTTTTCACGATAAAAGACAGTTTATATTTTTCAAGAAACTTCAAGATAGTTAAACGATTTCTAAGAATTTGGTGATAGCTTTCAGAGGTATAACCAATGTAATGTTAAAAAACATACATGTTTAAAGAAGGCATCCATCGAGTTTGTGGCAAAGAGTAAAATTAATATTTAAAAAATATTATTGGAAACAATAAAACTGTATTTATTTCCGATCGTTTTCATGAGAATGATATAGATGTGATTTGGAGTGTGGAAATTGGCTGAATTATTCTTAGCTTAGTTTCCACAAAGTTCGAAAAAAATATTCTGTAGCAGAGTGGTCCACGCAATGCTTAAGGCATGTTTGTTCGATTTTTCTGTCTAGTATTTTGAATACCCGCAAGAGAAAATTATCGACGATATACGATGAAGTTTTTGACGTTTAAAGTTACGGAAGTGTTTGTAATACGTACACTATCACATATTTGGTCGTTAATGATATTTATGGCCATATTTCTACATCTCTGCCACATTTTAAAAAGATAAGCGTAGTGGTTAGAATCCAATGCGGAAATAACTGAAAAAAGTCGAATTATTTTTTTTAAGCATAATTATTGATAGTCACAAACTTTTCCCCATCTTACAAAGAATATAGCGTCCAATAATATTCTTATATATCTTTATATTATCGAATTGAATGCCATAATCAGTTCGTTAGTCAAATCTGAATTTTGAGTAACATTTAATCTATGAGGTACATTTGGAACTATCAAGCGATAATAAATTTTTAAGACCGAAATCTGCTTCGCTAAGAATTTCTTCTACAGTGATTGTTGTTTTATGATTGAATGTTGTAAAATTCCTCACCTTATACAATTTTAATTATGAGAAAAAAAAGCCTGAAATAAAAAGTGTGAGTCTGAAACTTAAAAAAATTCTCTTCAACAAGTCGATTATAAAAAAAACTTTAGAATTGAGCTTTGCAATGCGGGAAAATTACTGCTGTGTTTTGAGGTGAGAAAAAAACTTTTCCAATTATTTTATAATTATTTACTAACTAAATATTTTCTTGTCTTGTTCTTGGTCATTTTTTAATCCGTAATGAAGTTACAAACCCCATTTTTTTAAGCTTCCATTTTTTTCATACAGGATTTTCACGTTATAGAAACTTTAAAGAATGCTTTCAAATTTTGTATCATACTTTATCATATTTGTAAAATATCTCATTTTCCATCCTCTTGCCAACACGATTTCGATATTTATAAAAAAAACATATTTTTAATGATTCCTCATCCTTATTAAATGAAGTCCAATCAATTAAATTTAGTGTGGATAAGTCACAGCTAAAATATATAGTTAAAGGCTGTATAAGATATAATTGAAAATATATTTATTTGTAAATAAAACAATAATTTCATATGATTCAACAAATATTTTTCCTTAAATTAAGTGATTCGGTATTTGTACATAAAAGAAAAAAAAATAGGAACTTAATGAAACAAAACTCCTTTAGATTATAATATGATAATTAACCTTAAATTACCTAAGACGGTCGTAAGGCTTATAAATTTCATCATATTAATGTTGGTATTAATTATGTCAAAGCCACGTTTTTTCCAAGATATCTCAACTGATTTATACAGTTTCTTCTGTGAAAATTCCACCATTATTATTTCTTAATTACTCTTCTTTCCACAGTATGAATTTATAAAAAAAGATTCTTTTGTCCTTAGAGACAATATAAATTTTTTACAATGTTCTCATCACAGTTTACTGGGCACTATTTTCTTATATTATCAGAAAATAATTAATAGTATGGCAATAGAGTTTCTTTTGTTTAGATTATATAACATGTAATTATTTCCTTCCGGAACGCGTTTTGCAATTTATGCTCAAAAAGGAAGTTAATTTTATATTCAGCTAGTTTTTTTTATTATTTGTTTTTTGGTCTGAGTGGAAAGTATTGAAATATATATATATATATCTATATATAAATGCATACGCGCTTGAATCCCAGTTTCATAAGCATATTTTTCATTCAATAACGTGGTTCTGTTTGAAGTCATGGACGTTAGTAATGTACGAAATTACTAATACCATCAAACGGGGTACAGCAAAAGTGATTAGCTGACCGCTAGTCTTGTGCTAGCCTTGTTCTTTCCTACTCTAGCTTGTTAGAGACAACATTGATGTTGTCTTACGACTTCAATTCCTATTTGAAGTTGTACTGATATTCGGGCAAAATATTGCTTTAAGATTACTCATTGAAATTGAAAAATATATGTTTATCCTAATGAAAACAATTTTTACTATACAACTAAGTTTAATTCGATTTAAAGATTAAATATTTTTTTAACAATTTTTTTTTATCTTTAGATTATTTGGCAAGAAATAATTATAAAACGATGTTCATGTTGAAATTTGTACGACAAAGTATTTATTCATTTCTTACTACACCCAGTCCTCTTTTTACGTGATTTTTTTGGACGGCACCGTTACATTTTTTTACGCGCTTCACTCGTTTTTACGCGATTTTTTCCCCAAATTTGTTTTAAAGAAGGAATTTATATATGATGCTAGGCATGTACATTTCATTATATTTTTAAATAAAAAAAAATATGTGTATTTTTAAAACTTAATTGTGTAAAGCATTCCATTTTTTTAAATACACATACAATTGCCAAATGTTGAGAAGTGTATCGGATATTATGCGAATTTATGTTTTAGGGTGTGTAAATAAATTTAGTGCAATTGCGTAAAATCATGGGATGGATGTCCGCTCGTAAATTTGTGTAAACACAATGCATTTATTAAATTCGTTGAATAGCACTTTTATAATTCTCGGCCTTTAATAATTCATATAAGTGTATATAAGATCATAAAATATTTTTTTTTTTGCACGAATTTCAAAGAGCAAATTTTGGTATTTCGTACGTTTCTGGTACTTTTTTACGCGATATTTAAATTTTTGGAACCAATTTATCAAATTATATGAAAGCTATGATTTTTTTAACGCGATTTTTTTTACGCGCCTTTTTCTGGAACCAATGTATCGCGTAAAAAAGGACTGGGTGTATTTTCTTTCCTAGTGTGAGGCACATATGATGTTATTTCACACTTCAATTGTTTGTATATGTAAACATGCGTGTTATGATATGTCGTGTATTAAAAACTGATCATTTTTGATCAATTTTGTGGGGCAACTTTCATTGTCAACGATCGAATATAGAACATTAATTGTTGGTTTTGGAAAAATAGTTTATTTTATGCAATATACTGATGACAAAAGTGTTTTTGAAGATAAGTATAGAAACTGTTAACTACATTCAATCTTCTATGCGATGAAGGGTTACTTGAATAAACATTGCTTATTCGGAGTATTAAAAAAATATAAGAAAAGAAAAACCAATTCACACAGGCTTACCAAACGATCTAAATCATATATGAAGTGAAGTATTATCTCCCTTCTGCTAAATACAAAACACTCTTAACACATTAAAATTCTTCAAGTTGTTTTGTATTTTGAAAAGTGTAAAATAAAGGTATCGTTATTTGAACTATTTTCTAGAATAAATTTCTCATCAATGCTTACAGTCTTTTGAGTCTTAAAAATCAACGCTGAATTTTCCTGCCTTAACGTGTATATTTTGTGTTCGTCCATCACAATTCCATATTGTATGGCAGTAAATTATTTTTTATATGTGTTTATAATTTATTTTTTAATGCGGCAACTTTAATATATTGGTATTTGATAGTTCAACCTCGATAAGGATGATCATTACGCTTTTTATTTTTGGGATTGAATAAGAAAAGGATATGAAAAAAATAAAGGGAAAAAACAATTACAAGTGAACAATATCTTCGAAGAGTTGGTTGGTCCGTTTCTTTGACAATATCAGTGAGACAATAATCTTTGACAATATCAAAATATGAATGTTTCTATACGAACAACTTATCAACAGTTTCTACCGGATCATCCAGCTAGACTTGTTTATGCGATTCAATTTCACATCCATATTGCTGTTGAAGAAGGTTCGATACAACTAACGTTGGACAGTAGTGGCCACCGTTTAGAGCTGGTACTGGATATCGCAATAGTATTCAAACACATCTGATTTTTCTAGCTATTAAGCGGTGAACCCTTTATCAGACAATGTGCATTTTCTTGCTTTCCAGGTCTTTATTTTTTATTTCTGGTACCTATATAAGAGCTTAATGACAAAGTTAGTTATTAATCGGAACTATATGATTTTATTAAAGAGTTTTATTGATTGTATTGGTGTGGAATGTAAATAATCAAGCGTATTTGCGAATGTGTTTAAATTTGCTGAATTATCACTAAAGCCTTTGGGAATTGTTTTCCTTCTAGCAACAAACAGATTCCAGGGTCACAAAACGCCTATTTTGTATGTTACAAAACTTTTATGGTTCTATTGAAGGCGGAATTTAAAGTAATACCTTTTATTTTAAAACTCGATCTCAATAAGTCAAAGCAACAGGGTTTATTGTCGAAGAGTCTCCCTATGCCATTAGCGACGGGGGGCTAGCAAGGACAGAAAACTAGGCACCACGTAAGCTCTTTGAAGGAGAGGGTGGTTTGAATGAAACCCCGTGGCTGCGAGGTCACCGACGGCCATGAAACAAGAAGTATGGATTCTGTGAATATTGCTGAGTAATGAATCAACAAACAAGAAAATATTTCTAAAAAAACCCTCATTTCTCTTTTTATACAAATCAAAGAATATGGAGGGCTTTTCGAATAAAAGGCCACAAAAATTACGTTCAGAAACATAATAGAGTAGACTCAATAAATGGATATCCATTAAATTTTCTACAAAAACCCAATCATAATTTGTTGGAAGAATAATCTATTTGAGAAAAACAATAATTTTAAATATACAATTAAGAATTTATAAGAAATTATATTATATTCATATACAGTGAAACCTCGATTCTACGTTTTTCACGGGACCCTAAAAAAACGAGAAAATCTCAAGACATTTGGGCGAACATTAATTTATTTGGTTAATATGTAAGATTTAATGTGCTCAAACGCACAAATTGTATTGAAAAGAAAGATTTATCTACCAAAACCCATCAATCGGAATAATATTTGAGACGGGACCATTATGTTTAGACGATAGATCGAGGAAACCGATAAATTGAGAACGGTTAATTCGGGATTATTTAACAGTGTTCTTATGGGTGTTTGACGGGACTGTAAAAAAATAGCGAACCATATGGGAAGACGTATTATGCGAGAACGGTTGTTCGGGGTTCCACTGTAACATAATGGCGAGTAGTGTCGCTATAGACTTCAGAATTACATTGATTCCTCTTGTATATGACAGATTTAAACTGTTTATTGTGGTCAGTTCTGGTCCATCCATGTGATGAAACTTGCATAAAAATTCCAAAGGCAAAATCCATAATTATCCGTAATTTATAAACGATTGAAATGCTTTGAACGCTATTTTTCCATATTTATATATAATCCTCTCTCTTTTGATAGTCTGTGCTTGGTCGCAAAAATACATCGATATTAAAAAATCACCATGTTAGAATATTTTATTTTTCCAATCAAGAGTGCTTTGTGATGTTTTTATCACAAATGAGTACGACTGACACCAATGTATTCGTTGATTTGATCAATGATTGTAACATATTATAACGTTTGACTTTTCCAATTGGATGCTGTATCTATCAAAAGAATGACTGCTCGTTTGCATCAATGCTATTTTAATATGTGAAATCAATCTCGTCTAGAATAAATTGTATACACTATTTAGCTAAATCAACAATACGATAAAATATGTTCCTAATGATATTTCAACAATCTGATCATATAACATTTGAATGGTTTTAGTGTAAATCAAATACTGCGTCATTATTTTACCGTATGTAAGAAATCAAATTACAACAGTAGTAAGTAACTATTGATTCTATGTCGGCATATTTAAACATATTATGTACATTCCAAATCATTTTGCTGAAAGCGGAATTCCAAAGAAATGGGAATATTGTAAACAGAAGCACATAATGTGCTTTTAACGTTGTTTGATTTGATCTGATTTTCAAAATGAATGTAATTTACGTAAATAAACAGTCTGGTAGATGTACGGAATCAATCATTTGGCTTTAGATAAATACAAGCATTAAAAAATCGTTGTGGTAATTTAACAATTGAATTATTAACGAAATACACTTGTAGATTTGATCGATTTTTGTTGATTTGAAATCGTGATCGGTTCTAATTATAACTATGTGGCCAGAAAATCAAATTCTTCTTCGACTTTTGGTTGTTGTATTCACATACTAAGTGATCGAATAACATACTATGATTTTTTGACGAACTTTTTAAATTTAATATTTCATATAAAATCTTTATCGAAACATTCTACAGTAGCACATGCAAGTTGTTTGTGAGTTTCGAGTCTGAACATTGAAAAACTTTGTTAAGTCGTATGCACTCGTGCTTACTATATTTAAGAATTATCTCAAATATTATTTTGATAATATATGTATTTCAAATTAATATTTTACTAATAGTTAGTCCCTCTGTTTAGACGTTTCACGAGGAAATAAATCAAAAATATGTATGTATTTATTCCATACGCATGATTAAATTTCCATCATGTTACGATATTGAATTGATTGACATATATCTCGCGTTTACCTTACAGGCGTAAACATTGTACGCCTTGGTTAAAATGTAAGGCAAGTTATGTTTGAATATTTTTTTTATAACGGTATATGTTATACCCAAGAGCATAGGTCACGATAATCACGTGATTATTTACAAAATATAATGGATTGCTATGAGAAATACCTAAGAAATATGACACAAAAAATAATAAATTAAAGCCATCAAATTAAGTTAAATTCCTACCAATCAGTGACGTGCGTAGTACAACGACAGGAAACAAAAAATTGAAAATGACAGCCTTTCTTGACGAAGATGAAATAACAATAATTCACCTCATCAAAAACTCATATACCATTCGTTTGATATTCAGCAAGTCACTGTTTATTAACTGTATAGCAGTGACGTCCAGGTAAAAAGTAACCACAATCCATACATATACACGCATTTATTTATTATTGATTTGTATATGGGTCACATCGGATTAATGCGGTTAGTAATATAAAACATAGATTTCCTGAGAGGACGAGCATGTATTATTATAAAAAAATTAATTAATCATCAATATGTGTCATCAGCGTTTTATTGTTTTCATCGTTTGTATAAAAATAAGTTAAAATTAGTTGAAATAAGGTTGAGTTATGTCAGTAGCCTAAATAAGGTTTCACACCGAACTCATAAGCTGTTGTGACATATTGAATTGTTTTATTTATTGTACGGCTTAGTGCATAACAACCAAGTTTTGGGTAATTACTTCTGATACATTCATGTCAACTACACAAGCGATTAAAATGAATGCTGAGTTACGCAATATTTTTAATAAGCGTTTTAAACTCACAGAACCAGAACTTTATGAACTTTTTACGTGGTCACACTATATTTACGTCAAAATGGGTAAACGCTACGAATTTTTCAAAGAATCGAAAAGATTAAAGTATTACGCGAAAGAGCTATACAAGGGTTGTCAAGACAGGGAATATGAGTCTGCTTAATCAATTAAATAGAATAGTGCATAATCGTACGGCACTGTCTAGCTGTTAATGTTATTGCCGAAATGGTATCTTTGAACGTGTGCCAAATTAATTCAAATGCGTATTGTTCAAAGAAGTTTACGAAATATGCGAAGAAATGTATTTTTTTGCTATCTATAATATATTTTTCTTTCTAACAATAGAACTATGTTTATTTGAAAATAAATTATTTTGTGCTATAAAATGTACAAATCATTTTTTAAGATTTTTCAAAAAAATCGATAGAAATTAATTTATAAGCCCGTTGACTGCTGACGTCTCAACGGTTGAGAAAGGTTATTTCAGTGAATTGATAGATAATATTAAAAAATATACGAAAAAAACTGTTATAACCGGTCAAACGATAGATATAAATATAAATAATGACTACATATTTTTTGATACTATTTCTATAATATGATAAACAGCAATTATTGAAGCGGTACGGCCAAACGTATTTTCTTATCATCGGATTTAATATTTCGGAAAGACGTAATATAAATATCTTGTTATTATTTAAAAATTCCTTGTTCGTTCAAAAAAGGAGAAGTTGAACGACTAAATAACAATCAGACTAACTACCCTTAAACTATTTTAATTAACCTAACGTTTCATTACTTCACATTGAGAATGGGCATGGTCAAAAAGTAGATAACGTGGTAAGTAACTTTCACATATTATTTATATATACTGTGCTTCACAAACATGCTTAAATACTAAATATGTCAGAGCTAGTACTTTCCTTGCTGAAAAGGAATTCACACGATCAAATTAGCGGCCGTTAGATGTTAAAGTATGTATTTTCGCGTGTATTTATCTCGTTTACTGGAATTATTTCAGCAGTCGATGTATCCCAAAGGAATATTGAGCATTCTCGCTTGAACTTGACTTTGTGCGTTGACCCTCTCAATAATCGAGAAAGTGAGTTGGCGTGATTTCGTTTACTTAGCAAACGTTTATTCCTGGGAGTTAAAAGCTTTGCGACTCTTTTCGGTAATGGCCGGCGTTACGAACGTTTTTATTTTTATGCGTGCCTTTAACTTTATCATCACTATTTCAATTATCCATATTGAGAGCAGACATTCTTTCTTCGTGAGCAGCACATCGAGTCAGATTGATAAACGTTTATTAGGCTTAATGTGACGAGATATGGTTATTAACATATTAAAGAAGTTGAGTATAATATGTTACATCAGCGGAATAAATTAATTTATATCAGTTTTTCAAATAAATCAAAATCGACAGATATTTTAATAATTTTTTTTTTACAAAAGATTTTTTATATCATATATATATTTTTGATCAATATGATAAAAATTCATAAATGAACTACCATAAAATCAATGTTATTACTTGAATAATACGGTTGACTATCGAAATCGTTAATGCTTGATAGATAGTCAAAGAACAACGCCAAAAATATCCAAAATTAATAAACATTTAAATAAAGAGGTCCTAGAGAAAATATATTGGAGTTTCCAAAATCTGTTATTCTCCGCATAAAGGTATCAAGAATTCATACTTTCACTGTTTAATCTCGAATAAATTTCAGAATCGGACCATTCGTTTTATTGAATAATGATTATGATTGGTTTCATTCATGGCGAGCAATATAATTGATCGATTTTTTTATAAAATTACGTGTTGAAACTATTGGTTCAAGGAAGTTAAGAAAACTACAGTGTTACTAAAACTATTAGTCCAATGACTGATAAAAGATACAAATAATCATACATTTTCTTTAAATTTTATTTTCGAGGCTTAAACATTGTTATAATTTAAAGCTCTTCTAATATTTATGAATTATTTATAAATTCATGATATTCTGTAAATAATTGGTAGTTAAGATTAATTAAGAGAAAATATTTATTGTTATCTTACTTTGAAATGACTTTATCATTTTGTTTTTAGATTAATCTTTATTTTTAGATCTAATTCATGTACCTATCACGGTTAGGGATGCCAACCTTCCCGGATTGCCAAGAGTTATCCTGGAATTGAAGTCGCCGTTGAAGGTCTTGTTATATGTCAAACTTTCCGTAGGCTTGAAGAAATGTTAGCTTCTCTTCATATCAGCGAATTGTCGATGAATGAAATAATAAATGAGGAAAAATACATTTAGAAAAATGTTTTGAGATATTCATTATTACAACTTTGCACATAAAAGAGTGGATCGCTAAGTGTTGCCTAGTCCTATCTTTTCGTGAAAAACAGTTTGAGCAATAGAGTTACTTCTGTCAAATACTGTCATACGAAGTCTTTATTCAAAAAAACTTTAAATCAGGAGCGTATTTGAATAAAAATATATTTTTTTTAAATTGTCACTGACAATGATAAACTATATTTTATTTATGAGTTTTCCGATGGAAAACATTATAAAATTACACTCTTTTCCTGATTTTTTTCAGAAAACGTTGGTCTCTATTCACGATTGTATTTATCCGAAAGTGTTAATTGTCAAAAATTATGAGCAAAAAATATACGTGCAAGTAGTTCAAGTTTAATGATAATGTGCCAAAATCGGCCAAAAGTTAAAAGGTCATCGGCTTGCGGTTGATAAAACAATTATAAATCACAGTGTATTCATAACACCTTGTTTCCGTGTAATTTTATAAAAAATCAACCATCGATAGCATAATATTAAAACTGTCGTAAAACAATCGAAGAAGATTTTGATTTTTTCTAATTAATTAATTAATTAACGTGATTCCTCCGAATGTAAATTGATTATGGGTTGAAAGGATATTTTTGGGATGAAATTAAGGACGACAACTATTTACCATATCACCGATTTTTTACTATAAAAAATTTAATGGGTTAAAAATATTTATTTGACTCTTGAAAGCATACGTAAAACCGTTTAAAGTTAAATTCTCATTCGCTGAACAATTCAGTTGGAAATTCAAGAGATGTTGGTTCAAGAATTTATATTTTGTAAATTTAGATACAAAGAAAATTTAATACAATCTTAAATGAACCAGAATATAAAATAAATACAATAGTATTTTCAGTTTCACCAAATTTGGATAATTTAATTTTAAAACGGTATTTAGTGGTCGAAGCCGATTTCGTATAATCGACGAAAATTCATTTAGCGAGCAATCATATATAAAATATTTACAAAATCATGATTAATGTTTGAGTAATTTTAAGAATGCTTTATTAGTGGCAAAAAAAATAAAATAAACGAGATTGTGCTGGACCTCAATCGTTAGAAATTGTTTTTTTTTTTTTTGCTGTGGGTATTTACAGTTGGTTTTAGTAGTCATGTTTGTAAAATATTACAAATCGTTGCTAATATTATATATAACTAAA
Source organism: Himalopsyche japonica (assembly GCA_028555115.1). Classification (NCBI taxonomy): domain Eukaryota; kingdom Metazoa; phylum Arthropoda; class Insecta; order Trichoptera; family Rhyacophilidae; genus Himalopsyche; species Himalopsyche japonica. The sequence goes on along the minus strand of JAHFWJ010000348.1, from coordinate 3,213,593 downwards.
GTTATCAGTCACCATCACATAATTAGGAAGCCTAAAAGAGAAGTGTTGTGTTTGTTAAAATAATGGAGACACGCAATTATTTGAAAGTTGTGATAATTACCATTTTTGTTACAGATATTAATAATTGTGACGCGAGCCTCACGTGCAATAATTCACTTGTGATAGAAAATATGGTAGAGTGCAAAAGTGTTAAAAAATATAACTTTTTTGATTTAAAAAGTATTGAAAACATGAACCCAAGACCCGTCGAACACTTGGTAGCGAAAGGATGTGGAATTTACAAATTGGATCAAAGAATATTTGCCACTCGGAAGACGATAACGCATTTAGACTTATCTGATAATTTTCTTAAAGATACCAATGCTTTAGCTCCTTTAAATAATATCCTTGTAGATTTAGATATTTCAGGAAATGTTTTTATGAGTCCCACGCCACCGAGGATATTTGCAAACCATCCGAAACTCACCAGGATTGTAATGAGAAATAATCCGTTGGAGGTTATACATTGGAAAATATTCTTCTGGGCACAAAATCTTCTAGTCTTGGACATGTCTTCTTGTAATATTTACGAACTTCCGCCGCGTTTATTTGAAAAACCCACACAACTGCAAGATTTAAATATCTCAAACAATAATATCGTATCATTGAATCCAAATATATTTGGTACAATTCCCAAATTGAAAAGTCTCGACTTATCACGCAATAATTTGCAATCTCTACCGAAGACATTGTTTGATAAAAATGTAATACTGGAGAAATTAGATTTATCTGATAATCTTTTCAACGTTCTAGATGCTACAGTGTTTCAAAGAACACCGTTACTAAATAGTTTATTCTTATCAAGAAATCAATTGACGGCTACTTTGTGGAGTGTTATTCAAGGATTAAATGAACTGGAAGAATTACGAGTGGACAGCAATAAAATTGAAGATTTAACAGTCGGTGGAGGTGTTCATCCAAAACTGCGACATCTAAAATTATCTTGTAATCACATTGGATACATGCCGTTGGACTTCTTTGAAAGTTTTTCGAGCTTAAAAGAATTGTCCCTGTATGGGAATCCTTGGAAATGCTCGTGTTTTCGAAATATTTGGGCAAAAATTGAAGAGAAACAACTACGAATATTTTCTGATTCCAATAATAATTACAGATCACCTGTATGCGTAATAGTAGAGAATATGGGTATTTGCGATAGTGCACGTATAGATTTAGAGTTATCAAAGAGTTGGTTTGCGAATGGAGGACATTCTGCATGTCAAGTATCAGAATACAGTGTTGAATCAAATCTTGTTTAGTGAAATTATATAATTCATCAGTGGATAACCATCCAGAAAAAAGTGTGTTTTGTTTTTGTGTTAAAGTCTTAATCTTCGATATTTAAACAAGAACACTAATTTTTATCTTATGCCTTTGTATCAAATGTATTTCATATAAATATAAGCAAACAATTTTAGTCTAGAGATATCGAATCGGGTGATTGAATCGTAGCCCACTCTCAATACCGGCTGACAAATCGATGCAACATGTAATGCCCTAACAGAAAATAAAGAATAAATTTTGCACGCAACCCTCTGGGAGACACATTATACGGATTTATTTGAGTAACTGTCAAAAAAATGTTAGAAATAAACTGGATAAATTAAAGTTAGATTTTCATGTTCAATATCACTTAAAAACGATTCCAAATTATATTTGAACAAGCGTGTTTACTGAGCATATGATATTCTAATTTATTTTCTATAAATCAAGTCTTCAGTAGTGAATTAAAGTGCTATTATGGATTTTATTATTTAAGCAATACGGGAAAGATATATTACGACCGCCTATTCTGTTACAACCATAAAACCGATAAGCTTGGAAACTGGGAGCCTGCTTCACAGCCACCTCATAGTTTTAGTTAGAAATTAAAATGTGTGTAGAAAAAATATCCGTTGAAATGCTTTTTTATCAAAAATAACCTTGAATTAAACGTTGTGTCATGATAAACAACTGTTTTTGTCACTCTAATTTTAATCACAGTGAAGATAGCATTAAAGATATAACACACAAAAGAGTTTATGCCTAAAATATTCAATAAATAACCAAAAGCCTTTCTGTTATTTAAAGAAAAGGAATGTCTATTTTATACAATTTTGAGATGTTATAATTTTATTTTTCGTTGTAAATATCAATTAATGTCAATAGTGATACGAAGTAATAGCATAATTTTCTGATTAATATAATATTATTAAATGAGATAAAACATTTTAGTTTCTTCAAAAATATTTATTGAAATGATTTGAAATAAATGCGTATGCATAATTAACTCAAAAATTAATATATATTGTGGTTTGTTGTTTTTATTGTTTTAGAATAAAAACTGAAACTTCAGCGAAAATGTATGAATATTTTTTTCTAAATATAATATTTTATACCAAGTAAGTGTTGATTCAATAAATAATCACTAAAATATTTTATTTGTATAAGTTACTCATTATTAAAAGATACAAATAAACATGGGATATATACTTTTTATGAAAATCATTTTATGTTGCATAAATTGAAATATGTAGCTCTAAATTTAAATATTTTCATGAATCATTCCATTTTTCACGCGTTTAAAAATTTAATGACCATAATTAGAGTAAACTCATTTAAATTGATTCATGTTAAAATTTTTTCGTAAGAAAACGTGAAATCGTCTTTTTAAGGATTCCCGTAAAACGGATTTTTCTGCGTTGCAATTTTCTATAACCAAATGCAATTCATTGGAAGCAACTTTCGCTTTAAAACATGCAATAAAATGTAAAGTTTATTCAGTCGTCTAGTATGGCATCCCGAAAAGCTGCGTTAGGGAAGGTTTAAAAACGTCATCCTTTGGATACTCAAATTTCGTCTACAGCACATGTTCATAAACTTTTGAACCTCCATGGTTCAGGTAAAACTATTGCACATATTTTTTGCTACTTTATTAGTATTTTTTTTATTAAATACAATTAATTTGATATAATTTAGGTACAAAGATGTGCTTAAATAAAAAAAAGAAATCAGAAGTATCATAAAACAAATATATTTTTTCAAATTTATAAATACATTAAAAATAAACACAATATAACAGGTGAGCTAACATAACTTTTATAGAGAATGTATAATATGTATATTGCATGTAATATTTATGAAAAACAAATAATGTTTTAAGTACATAAGGAAAACACATTCTCTTGCCTTCTAATATGGAAAAAGTAAGTATGAAAGATAAAAAAATGAAGTAAATTCTCTCGCGGTAGAGGCAATTTGATTTGAAACTAATATTTATGAAAAAAATGTAATGGAAAGCATAAATTTCATTAATTCGAATTAAATAGTAAGAATATTTAATTCTGAAACCTCTTTTAAAAACGTCGACTGGAAAAAATTATTATTACTGTCTTTATTTTGTAATATATTCCTATGAATTTTATATTATTTATTCTTACCCAACATTCGCAGTAAAAAATCATTTTAAATAGCTTAAGACATGCTTTTGCTTTCGTTTATTTATGATTTTTATATGTGTTAAAAAGATGAAAGGCTCTAAATATCAGTAACACTTATTGTTAAAGAATGTTTTATTTAAATTTGTTGTTAAAAATAATAAATTAAAATTGATAATGTAATAGACGAAAAGTCAGTCATTGCCATCGCATTTGCAATACAATTCAAAAAACTCATTATTTATATGAAAATAAAAATAGAATGGGTTGAGATATCTATATCAGACTTATTCTATTAATGAATTAAAGCTCTACCGGTTTCGATAACAAAATAGATATTGAAATAATATAAATAACAATAAATATTTTAATAAAGTTCACAGTTTGGGAAAATAAATTTCCCTGTAAAATTTAAAACCACCATGAAACACAACCACAAGCGTGTTTCAGTGAAGTTCGTTAAACTCCAAGTGACGTCATAAATGTCCAAACGTGAGATCGAAGGGGAAAGTGCATTATTTCCTTTTCTTCGTACACTGGCGGGAAACGTTATCTAAAAATATAGAAAAGACAGACAGACGTCGACGTTAATAAGCAATATATAAATGAAAAACTTTGACTAATTGGTAACATATATAATATAAATGATTCAGTTACTCCAAAATTCAGCACCAAAATTTTTTTTATTATTACAAATTGTAAATAAATATTTAAGAAGTTGTACGATTAAAATTTAAACTCGTTATAACATATAATTTCTTACTAAAATAAGGATTTTATAAATAGAACCGATTCGAACCTTAACATATATATGTTTGTTTTTCCTGTATTTTAAAAGGATATTTTTTCTTCCTAACTTAAAATGAAATACGTAAAAACAAAATAAAGTATTTTAAGCGGAAACTTTTAAATGTTATATGTACATACTATTTGTTTTTATAAAGCTTTTAGTTATTGACGATAGAGTGTTCTTTTCTTATAAATTCTACATTGTTGAGATATTTGGAAATTGAGTATTGACAGTTTATGATTTAAAAAGTTTTTCGATAGTATATTTATCTTATTTTTACAAACTTTTACAATCTGTAATTTCCTAACTTTCCTTGGCAGATTTTTTTTAAGAAAATTGATCGTTTTTTTTTCATGTTTTTCGCGTATCGTTAAAAATAATAATATTGTTATGTATCATTGTAAAGAGTGTTTAAGTATTTACGTAATTAAAACCTTTTGTGACACTAACTTGATGACTATCATTTCTTCTCAAATTGAAGATTATTTGGTCTTAAAACATCTAGTAATTATAATTTATTGTTCTGTAGAAATTTTTTGATTTATTGGATTCGATTTGTCTTATGTTAAGAACTTTATTAATATCTTTACACTGGTTTACTTAGTTGAATTATTTTATCGTTTTTAATTGCTTAACTTTGTTTTTCAATAAAAAAACACCAGGTTTCACTGACAAACAAAAATTGATTTTTCAGTATTGAAAAATATATTTTCTATTTAAAACGATTCTTCGAACAAGAAAGTATATTTAAATGGTATCATAGCTATATGAATAGTGCATACACTTCTGGTAAAATAAAGTTTGTATACAAAAAATCATTTTCTATAAATATAAATATTTTATATTATTAAAATATGTGTATCTATATAAAAAGGATGATTGGTTTAGTTTAATATTTAGTTTGAGTAAGACGTAAACTAAACGTAAAATAAAATAGTACTTTGTCAAATAAAATGTCATGTATATATATATATATATATATATATACATAAAAATTCATAGACATATGTATTAAATAATGAAATGATTTTTTATGCTTTTTTTACAAATAGCCTCTGTTGACAATAGATTCTTTATAAGCTTACAAAAAGATCCTGGATGAAAAACCTCGTTTGTTCGTGGATGCAGAAGTTGATGGGCTTTAGAAAAGCTTTAGTATTTACTGTATGTATTTGTTCTTGCATTCTAGACGTTACGGTTGTAAGTCCATCTATTCAAGAGAATCGAAAATGTTTGAAAGCAGACTTGGCCGAGTCGTTTATAGCTTTGTAGGTTTTTATAGACAATTTGTCAAAGAGGTTATTTGTTATATTTTATATCATTTATAGAAGAGATAAAAAACAAATCAGTAAACAAAGTCTAATGATTATTTTATGAATTCATTTATATTTCATATTTCATATGCAATAGAATGTAAATCAACAACAAAACTTCATAGTTCATATAATAATATTTTAAATTGAAGTACTGTCTAAAAATATTGTTTTTATTATTCATTTTAACTGTAACATCTCTTATTTTATTGATATATATCAATACTTTTCAATAGAGCGTAGACATAATATTTTTATAATTCAAATACATAAATTCACTTTTTAAAATATCATGCTATCGTAATGAATAAAAAAATGCGTTACATGTTTTCTTGAATTTCAAATGAAGATTTTTTGCAACCACTATTTCGATAAGCAGATAGTAATAAAATTTTCATAAATCATTCTCGATTCGAGGTTCATTTTCTTTTCCTGAAAATGTTTATTTTTCTGCTATGAGGCTTTTTCTCATGAATTTTAAACATTTTTTGTATTTTACGACACTCAGATAATGGTAAAGTAAAACAACTTACATTTTGTTATTTTTGTTTATGGTAAAAAACTCGAATGTACATACGAATTTAAACATATTTATTTGAGTGTTATACGCGTAATTCACACAGAGTAGTAATTAGAAATGGTGGTCACAAGCTCTAATCTCCAAAGCATCACAATTATAAATATTTTTAATCAATATACGATATGGTGATAAACTTTATTCTCATCATCCAATACTAAGAACGACATATCCTTTTATTATTTTGACTTCTCATCGCGAATTATAATTTATTTTGAAAAAAAAATAGCTTATACAGAAATGCTTCTTTAGGAGTTCATATGCTCCATATTGGGAGTTTTCGTGGTTAAAAAAATATAATTTAGATACCTCTAAATATATGTGATGTCAATTTGGCCAAAAATATTTATGTTTAGATTCAAATTATAGCAGTATGAAAGTGTTTTCATTAAAATTCATGGGATATTTTTAAAATGGTTATTTTAGATACCTAAATAAAATTACGAAAAATTGCTTAAAGTTTTCATCCAAATCACGCATAATTTGTGCCTTACAAGTGCCACTGATAAAATGGTACATATAATAGAGCAATATTGCTTTACTTTCAACAGTCTCGAGTTAAGAAAAGCTGTATGGAAATCAATTGTTCCATTTTAATTATACTCCATTGAAAAAAAAAAAAAATTTGGACCCATGAGACGCATTTAAAGCACACAAAATATTTATAAGAAAAATAATTCAGTTTATAAATTTATATTACTCATCATTTAGAATTTATTTATTCATTATTTAGAACCCAATACACAAAATATTCAGAAAAAAAATATTTAAATTGAAGGTGTAATATTTTTATTAAATGTTACGGCAGCGAACGATTTTATAATAGATATAATAGTTTAAAATTTTCATTTTTGAAATGCTTTGTTAAAGCTATACTTCAATATATTTTTATTTATCTTTATACTGCAATTGTAATTTTTTTTGATTCTTATTAAAAAAAGTACTACATTACAACATAAGTTTATATTAGAGTTATCCATTATACAAATTTTATATTGGTAAAAAGATTCAATTCATATCATTCATTCTTTGTCATTTTATAATCTAAGAATACTTCTTTTTCTGAAAATCATCTGCAAAGGTTTTACATTTTCATGGTGTCGTTATTAGACTCAATTCCGAATGATGTATTTTTTCCGAAAGACTTTCTTTTAAGTTTGGCGAAGAAAACGGTATTCTCAACATTTTCCTCTCTGGAAAAATTTTTCAGGCTTCTTTTAAGATTGTTATTTGATTATTCTTTTAAAAAGATATGTTATATAATATAAAACTTCTCATATCACATGAGTGTTTCCTGAATTGAGTTAAAAAAAAAACAACTTTGAATTTTTTTTTTGATCATTTTATTGAAAACTTGATCACACACAGCACACTGAATGCTTTATATTCGTTCATTAAAATATTAGATGGGTGTTACTTTTTTAATTCGTATTCGCAAATACCCCATTTGTTTTAAGCCACCTACATTTATATTATATATAAATAAATGGAAGATAATTATTACCATTTGGTAAATGAGATAACACTGAAATTTTAGATAATCCAAAGTTTGAGAATCAACGTCTTGAAGTGTCGTCGCTATACTTCAACGGAGTAATATTCCCCGCCTCGGTGAGACAACGACTTGGCATTGACAATGAAAGGGTTTGAATTTAGTGTTGCCAACTTCGTTTCTTTCCGAAAAGGATTATTAAAATTATTGTTATTACATTGTCTATGGCTGATATCACATTATAATCTCAGACCGTTTTAATTGCTCTTTTATTTCCAATTATTGACAATTTTAAAGACTGAAATATTTGTATATGAAAATATCGCTCTATGAAATATATATATATTTGTGCACTTCTTAGTAATAAAACAAACTACTTTTTACTGATATCATAGTACAAACTTTTATACGGAATAGTGTGTATGTATATTTCAATATGGATTTAATTACAATGGAAGTATTACCACACGAAAAATCGTAATGTTAAGTACACATTATTCACTTTACTATACAGTTTCTTCACTCATTTGCTCCGGTGTTAGTGTGAAATCAATGGTTTTGTGGCCCGATTTGTCTTAAAATGTGATTCAACCTTTATGTGGCATTCATATTTAGGGGCATAATGTGTATAAATTAACAATTATTCATCTTTCACTTAAAGTTGAACGGGTGAAGTGTGTATTGTTATGTGTCGTTCATGCAGAATAAAAGCCACTTTTTCCGTGAAATATTGCTCGCCTAGGATCAAGAATAAAGAATAAAACGATGTACTAAAAAAATCTAATCTGAAGAAATACATACATATAAATATGTGTTTTTACAATGTTTACTTAAATTTAAAGACAACTGTAATAAAATATGATGGTTTTGTGGGCAAGTTTTTGCTCTTAGAATGACGAATGTTTTATAAGAACATTACCAATAACTTTTCATTTTCGTGTTTTCGACATTTCTTGTGAAAATAGAAAGCGAAAGACTTAACACGTATCTTACAACATTATACAGGTGGTATTAAAAATTTGCAAACACTCTTTCAAGATCGGCTCTCGTATAAGATTAAATTAGCTCTGAAATTTCGTTCCATGAATGACTAGGTGTTACTTGTAATGGAACAGAATTGCTTTTTAAATTAAGCGGTAAATTTGTCACACGTTAAGGTTTGTTTACTTCATCAAAATTAATACGAGAATAGCGCGTTTGAATTACACTATCAATGTTCATTTTTTAATGATCATAGAATTATTTCTACTAATATTGCAGCTTATTAATCGCTATGTGCACTATTTTTCTCTTATTTTATTAAAATATAGTGAAAGTATTCAACGTCGAGAAAAATAACAAAGAAGTAAAAATTAAACGTTATATCGAAACAAATTAGCCCTTTTGACTTCTTAAAATATATCGTCTTTATATCCATTTTATAGCATCATTAATATTCCCACGAAATTGTAATTTTATAGCATAGTTAAATAATTGACTCCCAGACGTCGTCATTCTCTACAGAAGATTCATTGGCCACGTTAGCAAAAGGAATGGACGTTTGGGAATAAAAGTTTGACAGCAAAGATTGCCACATCAAAATAATTCAACAATTCAGAAGAAAGATCAACGAATGATCGTAGAAAAGAAACTGATCTCAAGTGGGTGACTTAGAAACACTGACAAGTGATAAATGTCTTTGTCTTGAAGCGGATTCCCTAAAAAGTATGTTAATTAAAACGATTTATCTTAAAAAAAACATTCTTACGCCACGATTTTTTGAAAGAAAAAAAGTTACTTTGCTAAGTCTAAGAGTATTTTCAAAAAAAAATCCGGACGACTGAGATAACCTCACTTCATAATTGAAATCTGAAGATATTTTTCTTTATATTATATTCTCTTTTATCATTGAAAAAGATTGAACTCTAAAATTTTTCTAAACTAAATTTTTGTTGAAGATACTTGATCAGCAAATTTGAATCAAGCATTTATTAGTAAGAATCATTTTTTACCTGTACATAATATCGAAATCGGTCGATTTTTCGAAGCCATATTTTATAATCGCCCAATTTAGAAAATTTTAAATCATAACAATGTATACTGACAAGCACGTTATATATTTTGCTATACATAATAACTCATTATGAATAAACTTTATCATTTGTCTAATCCATTTCTAAAATAAATAAGGGTACACCTTGTAGTTGTTACTTTACAAGAAAGAAATAAAATGACATAACGACGGCAACGCTTCCAAAAATCGAGATATATTCTTAGGGCTATAAAATTGGTAAAGTACGCATTTTCTCACTTATTGCGTGCTTTGTAACAGCCATAGTAACCTTTTCCTTTCCACATTCGCGGAAACAATAGGCGGTTTTATTTCTTAAAAATCTGAAACGAAACTTTTTAGCATGCACTAACAATCGTATAAATACAATCACTTCTGGTTTAAGTGTCTTCTTAAAATCTTGGTTGATTTAAGATGATTCAAAAATAACAAACCACAAAGCATATATGAATCTTTTAAACTAATTTACTACAATGTTCAATCAATTTTGTTGTACTAGATATATGTTATGAAATCAACCAAAGATGCTTGATGGAATGACAATATCCAATTTGAATTATTTAAACTTTATACGTTTCTACATGTTTTGTCACTAACGATTCGAGTTTCGCCTTTCGGTATCTTCAATTATAGAATACACAGAAGCAAGAGAACTGACAAATATTTTAAGCGTGTCTGCCTGAAGATGCCGAAAAGTGAATCTTGGGTCATTATTGACCACGAGGAATCGTGAAAAGTTTCAACAATTCAAATTTTAACAATTATGATATAAGAAATATATGAAATTTCGACTGACTGATATAAATACATTGTATATCATTAAAATTTTAAAATTTTAGAAAAGATGAACAGTTTTCGTTACTTTAATGGTTTTCATTCATGTTAATTTTGATGTAAATGAACATCTCAAATATACAAGTAAAACGAAACAAAGCAAATTAAGGTAACATACATTATATGGTAGCATTTTAATGTTTTTGCGGACGAAAACACCAGTTATACTAAACCAACACTGTCCTATTTTTATACTATCAATATACGCAAGAAGACTAAAAAGTGGTCCGTTACAAGCTAAGCTCGGATTGACTAACGGGTAAAAATGTTTTTATTCTAATTGATTAACGAATTAACTCCAGCTCAAAGGATATAAATTCATACTAAAATGTTATATGAAGAGATGTGTGAAAACAACCAATATTATCACTGATTATTCTTTTTACAGATTTCATCGATTTATAAAACCATTTAAAAAAATGATCTCTCAAATATCTGAAAGTATAAACTAAATTAATCGTTATAAAAAAACTCAAATATTAAAAGCAATTGAACGCTTATTATTTTCAAATATATTCTTGAAACAACCAAATATATGTACTCTTCCGCTTTTCTCATGTTTATAAATCAATTTGAAAATAGGCTCTCTCGATAAGTAAATACGTATGCTACACTAAAATTCAAATTTTTGACGAGGATCAAAAAAATAGATAAATATTTTATAGAGAAATGGCTTTTTTTGCTTGTAAATATCTAACATTCTTCTTCAACAATTCCTATTTTAATGTTAACCCTTAAAAAAGTTACAATTAAAAAACGATGTCTCGAATTTACAATGTTTTTGTATACAACCCAAAATCTTTATAAGTTATAAAGATTTCGGAAAGATCATATATTTTTAATTTGTAAACGAAATTATACAACGTGAATTTGTTTCATCGTCTATTCTATTAGTTGCGTTGTGGTTTTGCTATTCATATAAAAGTAATAACTGAAGTTTATTTACGATCAGTGATACTAGTACTGAGTTCTCATTTTATAGATTTCCGGTAAGTTTTAATCAAAACATTTCCACAATAGATTCTATTGAAGCGACCTTCCGCAGTATAATGTATATTTTCAAATATACTGCCATTGAAAGTAAGGATGGTGTTTGATATTAGGCCCTTGGGCTGTTGAGAAGAAAGGGCCACAAAATATTGAATAAATGTTATTCGATTTTGTTTGGACCTGCTTGAATGCTGTTTCTTTTTATAATATGAGTATTGCGTAACGAGATGCCTACCCGGAAATAAAAAAATAATATAATAGCAAGAAATATTTGTATTATTGATAAAACTTTAATAATCATAGCAATTGCTGTTTATTATAATTCTTTATAATTGTAATAATTTTTTCATAATTGAATACTTAACAATGACACTCTGGTATAAAATGTGATGTGAAATAAATCTATAGAGATCTTTTGCTTAAATTTAATAAATAAAAAAATACATAAATTTTTGGAAAATGCTTTTCTCATATAATAATACATATCGTTGTCGTTAAAAAATATTATCATTTATCAGTACCATCAACAACTCACCGAATAATGAATGTCACAAATTATTGTATATACATCACGTACGTTTGCTATAAATATTTACTACCAGTATTTTAAAAACAAATTATAACTTATTATGAATGATAAAATATAGTCAAACTTTAGCTGAGAATATTTTTATGAAGTTTTAATCTATGTAATGGATATTTGTTTGATCATTCTTTCGATGTATGTATATCTTATACAAAACAAGACACATATTACAGTATGTTGTAGTTAACTAATATCCCCTACACTGTCATTATCATGGTAGCTTTCTTTATCTTTACTATAAAAAATGATTGGAAAAATATTGCATTCATTTTATAATAATTAAATATTTATTATAAATACTGTTTGATGAACAATCAATTTTTGATTCCGTCGAAATTGTGACGGCAATTATGGACACGCTTTTATCATTCATATATGGTTTCATTATAATACCAACATTTCTAAAACTGCTTCCTAAGTGACCATAACATAAATACCCAACAAGCGGCGTGACTTCTGCACCCTTAGAAAAACATTTTTCAGCAAGCGAGGGTTAAAAATAAGTAAGCCTATACGAAGAAAACAGAAACGTTCCTAGTACAGCTTCACTTGAACAGTGAGACGTCTTTTGGCGTAGGCCAGGGAAATAGCCATTGTTGAGCTTTTGAGAAAGGTCCTGAATCTTATTTGGTTCGCAAACAATTCGTTTATTTATTTTTTTAATTTAAGATTTTTATCAATTTTCAACATCGTAATGTTATTTTCTCGCGGTAAGATTTGGATCAACGCGATTTTCAAATATATGATTTGTTTATAATATTTGAAGAATGTTTTGTGTTTTTTATTATGTCTTTTAAGACAGATTATAGATTTTCAATTACAAGGGATATAAAAATGATATATTTGAATTTATAGTGTTTTAGGCAAAACTTCAATATTTATCTTTATACTCCCAATTTATATTATATTCACAAAGAAATATAAAAAAAATCAATAACAATCTCCCATTTACTAGTAACGTTGAACAAAGTTTTAAGCGCCAGAAAATATGTAAGGAAAAAAAACATCGAGTAAATGGAGAGCTGTACAACTTAAAAGGTTAAAAATAAAATTATTCTATATGATGACATAAACTTCGTAATAATTCAATATATACATCGTTTTCGATCATTTTCATTTCTAATAAGAAATAAGTAAAAGTGACTCATTTTTTTCTTCACGTTTATTTTATGTAATCAAAAAAATATAAAAGATGTTTACTGTTTTTGAGCATTTTTTAAAATATGGTTTTTGTGAATTGTTGAAGTTTCACATATTGAAATGACACCTTCCCTTTCATCGTGCCTTTGTCGCATTCGTCGTGAGAAGTAAAGTCAATTTGCAGAAATCACCCTACATAAATTGTAGCAGTGGTACGCGTTACGTCGTCATTTCCGTGTTTATAGAAGAGCCTACTTTGCAAAAATCATTGTAGCGGAACGGATTATGTAACACTATATCATAATCTCAAAAAATCTACTTAAAACTGAGTTCCTCTAACTGTGAAATATCATATACCACTTCAAGAAAGCATTTTTTATTATTCTGCTTCACCGAAAACAGCTGGAAAATTTTAAATTTTAATTATAATTAAATCACCGAAGTTCTTAAAGACGAAATATTAAAAGCAGTACAGAAATAAAATTGATATTGTATAACCTTACCAGCAACAAAGAAAATAATTTCAGTACCTTGTTTCAATAATTATTGAGAATTTATTGGCTCATATTTATTTACTTCCCTTGGCAATGGAGAAAGGTAGAAAAACGTCAGGTTAATATGAGTAGGTTGTATTGATTTATAACACCAATTTATCTGCCATAAAACAACAAAATTCTTCTTAGGAAAGTTATTCCGCATATAATGAACGCAGAAGATTCTTACTCCTAACCTTGTAAACAAACGAAGTTCAGCGAACTTGCAAGAAAGTAATTTATGACTCTTTAGAAATGTTTCGTTTGTTTCGTTGTGTAGATTTATTTATAGATAATTATTTAAAACAGTATTTGATCTACAAACTATAATGTATAAAAAATGATTATTGCCAATAAACTAATTGTGTATTTTGGTTACTTATTTCTTTATGAAAAACAAAAAAAAAATGACTCGTCATTTTATTTACGTTTTTGTATTATAAAAATAAAGAAAATAGACACAGGTATTTTTATAGAGACAGTTTCAATAATATTTGAAACCTTCAACAAAGTTTATTCTTATTAAATCAATATTAATATTACATCGGTAAATTATGTATTTTATTGTAAATTTTGTCTTAATTTCTTTTTCTGCCAGAAAAGAATGTCATTAGAAATTAATTGCACCATGTAATAAAACACCAATTATATATTCTATATTTTCAAGCAATCGAAAAAAGAAACAACAAAATTCATCTTTTCTTTTAAATAATTCACTGAATATAACAGTAGTGGTTATATCAGCTCGAAAAAAGTATGCAGAAATATTTCAAGCCACGTAAACGAATATGCTAAATTGACTTACCCTAAAATCATTATTTTTTTAAATATATTATAGTTCACGCTATCAAGACGACTTGTCATAAATGCATTTAAGAATATTACGATTACAATAAAATCTAGCCAATATAATATTTTATTTATAATGATTTCATTTGGTAGTCATTTAAACAACAACACACATCGATTGATATTGACGGTATTTCCAGTTGTTCGAATAGTGACAAGCGTGATTTTATTACGTGATGTATATTTAGAAGGAACTATATTGTATATAAGGCTTTGCGTTGAAATAAAAAAAAACAAGACATCACGCTACGACAGAAAAATATTTGCCACGATCTTTTGCTCTCGAAACTAAAAATTTAATTAAATCGAGCTGCCTAGCTTCGATATAAACAATACCGCAACAATTATGGGTACAGTTAAAGATGTGTATTACATATTTTAGGAAATATTTAATCATTATTTTATTACCAAAACATGATTGACTTTGATTAACTTGTGGTTTCACATTATGCCAAAAAGTGTTACACAATATCAGTTCTGGATACATTTAACTAATTGTTACAAACAATTTTGTAAATATAATAAATTATGTTATATTAGCAAAATGAAATTACTTATTACTGTAATTAACAGATATTAATTACACACACAATCACATATTTTGTAAAAAATGTACTTATAAATAAAATACATGTAAAAACAATACATCGTTTCCACTTGAATCTAATCAAAGTAATTTTTCTGTTTATCATGGTCTATGGAAAATTTGTAGTCCCTATACAGAGGCTTGCGTGATTTAAGAAAATCTTATTTGCTCGGTAATTTTAGGGAGTGCTTGATATAACCAAATAGGTATCGAAAGCCTCGCCCACTTTCTTCATATCTTTTAGTGCTTAAAAAATGAATGTCATACGAACATGAATGCGAACAAACAATAGATAAGTTAATGAATTCATTATCCGCATGGTTAATAGTAATCATATACAATAGTCAAAGTAAAAACAAAATGAATAGTATGCATTTAGGTATTCCGATATGTTGATTGTATCATTTACATCTTTTTGTATGTGGATTAATACGTTATATTGACAAACATACCTTACCAAAAAACAAAATATTTTACAAGAGTGTTATCATGTACTTTTTTAATAATAAAAAAAAGTTTGTTTTTCGTTAAAATATAATGCCTCTTCACCAAGAAGTGAAATGAAACTTTTAATTTCCACGGGTTTCAATAAATATTGAAAGATTTCTTTTCATTCATTGCTAAAGTTTGAAGCCTTTGAACAGCATATAGATATTATTCTATATCTACTTTAAAAATTAGAATCTTTTTAGCAATATTTTATTTTCCTGAAAAATAATATATTTTAAAAATAGTTTATTTTTTAGGTTACGCTTTAATTTCAAATCGAAAAAAAATAATTGATTGGTATTACAAAAGATTACAATTGCTAAATACTGAAGTTACTGCATAAAACATTAGCTGAAGATGTTCGAGTCGATAATGGGCTGTTTATACCATATAAGACTTTTGTATAATATGGTCGCATATTACTTCTGAGATACCATTAGTTTACAGTACTTATCATCTATTATAGTACTTTGCAGTTGGAGAAAGGAACTTGTTAAATGAAAACGCTACGCATGTTAGAGTAAATAGTAGTCAAACATAATAAAAGTGAAGTGAGGCGTAAGTGGTGGCTCAATGAATGAACTAATGTACCCAGTGGCAAAGTGGTTTTTCATCTATCCTATCCTGTCAACTTACGGAACAGCATCTCCCAAAAATTTTCAAATATGTTGGTTTGAAAACATATTTTAAATAAATCGCAAACATCGCAAGAAATGGTAGTATCGAAAGCCTGTTTGTCAAGTAAGTGCTTAAAATGAATGTTTGTTTTTAAAATGAAATTATGAACGCATAGTGAAATTTATTTTGCATGTTTTCTTTTAATTCAAAAATCATCTTTAAGTGGTGATAGATACAAATTTAATTCCACAAAAATGTCTCTCTGAATATATCTGAAATTACGCTCTTACACGTAGGGCTGCTTACTAAACACATGCATTAGTAATTTGGATACAGGTTACCTTAAAGTAAGCTATCAATTTTTCATATCATCATATTTCATATACGATTTGTCATACAAATATTCACCCATTTTTTTATATTTGTGTCGTGTACGGTGGTTTAAATGCCTTTTAGCTCATTGTTATCGATTTTTGTTTTCAGATTTTCAAGTCTATATCCGAGTGACCAACATTGTTTGCTTCAATTGTGGTGTTCAAAAGATCCAATTTCAGTACGGAGAGTAAAATTCTAAATTTGTTTTTTCCATCGATTTATTCATTTATATAGTGTCAAAATTTTCTCCCAACCATATGGATAGCAAAAATAAAGCGAAATAAAAAAAAATGTTACTGCTCATATTTCAAAGTCATTTTAACTTTCCCCTAAAAAGATTGATTGAACTAGTCACCAGTGGGTGACAAGAAACAAGAAGCTCTAATAAAACTACGTCCTTTGAGATTAGCTCCAGCTAGAGTTCAATTACTCCTGATTATAGAGTAGTGTTTTTTTAACGACGTGCAATTAAATTACCTTTAATCATATTCAAGATTCTTTATTATTATTCTCGGCGACAATATTCGGATTAGAAACTAAACTTTCACAGGACAGACAATCTGATCGAACGTATTTTACATATTAGTAGTGGGTACAGTGATCCATTTTTATGTTTGTACTATTATCGATGGTTGAAGTTTTGAGAAGCTTCGAGCTAGACAGCGCAATAAGATTGCTCACTATTTATATACTGGTAGCTACAGGATGGATTAAGGTGACATGACGGCCTAATGGTACAATGGATAGAATCAAATTTAGCGAACTAAAGGTCATAGACTCCATTGGTTGTATTGCAAAGGTTATGCGTACTCTTAGAGATAGATACGTCTGGAACGAATACATTTAATCAAATTTATTTACAAGATGTTTTTCATAAAAATGGATTTGTATCGTCGATATGAGTGAAATGCTCAAAGCTCAAAAGATTGGCTGAGTGATGGATTGCAGAATCTTTAGTCTTATTCATTTATCCTCTATATTATCCGGTTACATTTAATAAACACAATTTATTTAAAAATGAATGAAATAATTGGATTCATTTAAGTGACTGAATTCTGAGATTGCAGGCTCCTGTACCTTTGTTCTTGGGTGTTTGTTGAACATTGAAATCTTGACGCAGAAACAGCCTTAACATTCCGCTTAGGGTATTTTCCATTTAAAATTACTATATTTTATGATGCGAAAAAATAATTAAAAATGAACACTGATTGGTTCAGCAAAACGAATAGTCTGTTGTAAATATTTACTCGATTAGTGATTCATCGGCGGAAATATTTTGATTTGACACTGTAACATCAGATGACGCTCAAGACTTGCAGCCTCAGATTCTTTAAAATTTCGATACAATAAGATGACAAATGTTTGACAAACACAAACAAACTGACTAATATTAATGACGGAACAACAATCAATAGTGGATAAATAGATTTTTACTATCTTCTAAGCGGAGTTACAGATGTATTTATGCAATATTAACAATTGGACCATTATGTAAAATATAACTGATACATCAATAAAATTATAGATGCGGTAGAGATAAATTTGGGATGATTCAACATTACTTATGGATATTTAACGGGAAACGATGACTGCGAAAAACGGTGAGATACTGTATTTGGGTGCGGCTCCAATTCTAACGGTCCAGTATTATTTGTTGTTTATTATTTAGTCATCATGTAAAATATTTCCACCGAAACGAAATTTTTAACAGTTATTTTGACGATGTAAAATTAATTACTTGAATACATTACTAGGAAGCACATAGTTGTGGTTTGCGGATATACTATCTGAGTAACTAAAACTCATTATTCGATTTAGTATACTGGTACCACCTTCTTTCAAAGAGTAGTGTGTATATTGATAGTAAAATTAGTGTTATATATCATTATATTAATGGCGAAATGTATTTTATTGTAATTTTAGTTGAGTGTTTTAGTTTTGCGATTGTCAAACTTAAGTGCATTCAGTGTTCTCTAAAATTACACATATAAAGTTTTCCTTAGTTATTGTATTAATAGTACGATTTTTTGTGTTAGTTAAAATAATAATAATTACGTTTCTTCAGTACAAATTATTTTTTGGTGCTAAATTCAAGAATACATTTCATAATCATTTTTTTGAGAAAATAACACGAGAACTTGTATCAAGGTATACGTTTTTGAAATCGCTTTTATTTTGAGATGGTTGAAGTTTTTTTCGTAAAACCAATCGATGCAGAATTCAACTCATTGAGTCCATGCCTTCAAGTATTTGGCAGGTGTTTTTAAAATGCTCTCCGTTTTCTTTTCACTGGATACTGTCGTATAAAATTAAAATATAAAGGATAGAAAGTTAGCTCTAATACTATTAAGTTCTAAAGGTTTCCAGCCTAACGGATATTAAAGAAAAAAATTAACAACTCTATCACATTTTTTAAATATAAATGGTACTAAATTCGATTTTTTTTAGCTCGTTTAATTTATTTTTCTATTTTTGTTTGAAGAAGCTTAGGCTTGTTATCTATTAAACCGAAAAATAATGGCCTGTATTATTTTGTTCAGAATAGATATGTCATAGCTTGTGCGGGATTATATCCTGCATATTTGCTAATAGGATAAACAGTTTTTGTTGCGAAATTCTGTCTGCAAAATATATTAAAACAATATCACTATTCTTTACTCAATAATAGCAATATTAATTGGTGCTTCGATGTCAGTGTTATAAAATGAAATGATAACGTCGATTTGATTAATAATTTGTATAGCATATCGAATTGAAATACACAGCTACGTAAAAAGTGTTATGTTAAAATTTGTAACATGGATTCCGCTATTTTTTTTAACCGCGCACTAATTTTAAAATAACTATTGAACAATTCCTTCACTAAGATACAACTTAAAAGAATAATTCACTTTGAGCAACACTATGAGATAATTTTACCATTTCTATAGATATTTTCAATTGTAGAACTCAACATATGATCCATACTTTTAATTGGTAAGTAGTAACGCCATGAAAAAAAAATACTCAGCAATATGGTTCTATTGATGAGTTATTTAATATTTTAATTTCGCGCGAAAAGATCATCCATGTTTAATTGTTCAAATAGAGTTATATTATTGAGAATAATAAGGCAAAAAGTTACAATATAATTAGGGACAAAAAAACGCATAATAGATAACGATGATATATCATCACGGTGCCGTAATTTTGATGTTTTGATAATAAAAAAGAAGCTTCTCACTACATTCCTTAATCGATATTATACATTTTTGTTTTGAAAAAAAAATCAGAATTTATTGATTAAATTGGCGTTTACTTGGTAGAACTCCATTATAACACGATGAAAAAATAGCAATATATTTTAGTTCTACATAATTTATAAGATATATAGTGGAGAGCCGGCTCACACGTGTGTGCTATTTTTTCACCGTGTTAAAATCAGAAATAATTATTTCTTTCCATATGAAAACTATACACCATATCATGGTGCTAAAATAATAAGTACAACTGATCTGGAAGAAGATAAAAATAATATCTAATATGACTTGGAAAGCATCTGATTTATAAAGCAACTTTAATATGTATAAAAGTGTCCCTTAATCCAAACTATAACGTCCGTATGTGACGAACGCAAGTTATCACGAAGTAGCCGTTAGAATATAATATTATACGTCTAATGATAATTTCTATTCAGCGGTGGTAGAATTTAATGAAAAATGTTGATTTATTACATAGCTAATAAAAGGATACGTACATTATCATATCTCGTGTATAATTTGAATAGATTAAAGGTTATTACGCATGACGATTGGTAAATTTATTGATAATTAGTAAAACTATATAAGTGAGCCGGTTGTAAATATGTAAGCGTTTTATTCTCTGATAAGCGTTATCATTAGAACCGGTTTCTATTCATGTTGCTCGGTTATCGGCTGAGCGCACATAGCACTTTTTATTTGCGTAATTTAAATGTAAATATGTTAACAAATGACATTTACAACGAGCACTTGTGAAATGTGCATAAATGAATATTTTTACGTGCATGTTTTTGTGGCACACGAATATGATAACTCTAAAGGTAAATAGGTTCTAGTTTACTTATTAATTTATTATAAGGTAAAATAAAGCGCAAACATTACAATCTAAATATTCACACAAAGGTAGATAACCAGCTCGCTGTTATCGATGTTAAAGGAATCTACATTTCATAATCGATCTGATACTTTTCAAACGCATTTTAAATCGTAAACTAAAATTTTCTTAACGACTCGTATAAATTCGAAAATAAATTAAACAATGGATATCTTTATGAGTTTTGTACTTTTTGGCGCCTATTTTGCAAACGTTTGTGATTTACTGTTCTTTAAATGAAATTTTATCGACATTTAATTTTTCTTTACATAACATTTGACGTTTATGCCAATTAAATATAATATCGTTCTCAAATTCAAACTCTTTGCGTTTATTGAATATACAACTTCTTTTCAGTTTAATAAAAGACATTTATTTAATAATTTTGCTTATCTGATTGATAGCAGTGGGCAAAGTATTGTATTGAGGTCAAAAAAATGTTTTTGATAGCTCTAAATTATGCAACTATGATATTCATAATATAAAAAAAAAGTAGTTTTCCTTTGTCATTAAATTATTTCGTATTTGTCTAGCATTTCCAACCGAAAAAATTGTCGTTCTTTTGAAAAATCATGATTAATGATGATGTTATTATTAATTCAATATAATAGTGACGTGGCTTGACAATTTAATAGTCATCACAATAATTATAAATGATTACTTCATGAGTCAAGCATGCCACTATCAAGTTATGGTATTGACATTATTCGGTGTTAAAGTTATTTTTTCCTGCATAAATTATCGTGTCATATTATATCGTAAATAAGTCTATTTTATCGTGCTAAAATGCAGTATATATTATTTTATATATAGAGTAAGAAATGCAGAAGGCACTTGTAAAATAGATCCCTAACAGCGTCTTCTAAAACAAGATGGTCTGCCAACTTTACTGATAACAATCTTTATTAAAGTTAATGTTAGCACTGAGAATATATAGCTTATGTATCAAATTAATAAACCTGGTGGATCTTTTATAATGGTGGCATTTTCATAAAAAAAATAAGCATGTTTTGAACTTTTTTAAACAATATGAAATTCGAGGAAATATTTTCCATTGTAACAGAATTTAAGTCTGTCTGGAGAGCTCTTCTTTTGTATAATTATAGCAATTTATTCAAAATAAATATGGGGTAAAAACTTGGTAAAAACAAATGAATGAATTTTCACTCTATAGTTTTTACGTTGTATGAGAATAAATGGCGATAGAATACAAAATGTTATCATAAACAAGTTGTTGGTAACACAATTTTAAAAAGCTTAAAAAATATTTCATGTATACTTGGTCTTGAACTTTTTTATCAGATAATTTTTACAATTTTGTATTTAATTGTGCTACTGAAATAATAATCAACTATGATAAATATTTTTAGCTTTTAATTCTTTCGAGAGTGCTATTTTTTCAGCCATGAAGGAAATTATTTTTCATATGCATTACATATATAACATTACATGGTGTAAAACATATCTTGCATCACTTGAGATTTATTTGCGGAATAATATAATATACAATGTTATTTTGTGCCAGCAATTATGTTTATATTTGAAATGAAGTATACTGTAAATGCACAACATTTAAATGCCTTATGGACTAAAGATGGATTTTTGCTATTAGCTAGCGAGTAGTTATTAAGCAATTAAAGTTACACTCCACCCGGCAATGTCAGCACTCACAACGTCGAGTAGACATAATAATAGATTACAGTCGGTTAGAACGCGTGTTACGCACTCGATACAATTTAGTTTATAATAGAATATGGTATTTAGTATATGAAACCTTTTAAAAGAAAATGATAAGGCACAACTGTTTAGAAATTACATGCACGTCAATGCAGACGGAAATAGCAGTGTACACAATATTTTGATTGATTCATTTGATTTCATGTGTTATCTATTGAGAATAGACTGAAATAACTAAATTAATTTAAACGTGTGATTTGTAAAGCTTTGACACATATTTTCTAAATTTCTTATAATTAAAAACATTGAATATTTTAACGAAAAGCGTGCTGTTGGAAGCTTTCCTAAGGAAAGAAACCTTTATCTTTGAACACGACAAGATCAACCACCCAGAAAAGTAAGATGAAAAAAAAATATTAAAACTGAAAAATAAAATTAATTTATGTACCCTTAACGGGACTTATGACTTGAAAATTTATAGATAAAATTAATGTAATCGTGGCAAATAACATTTTACTTAACGATGGCTTGGTGCTGAAATGTCTTTTATAGTTATACATTTTGAGGAATTCAATAAGTAACTTTTCAATAATAAATTCACACACATATTTATATTCATACATATATTGCGGTTTTCAAAATTGAGAAAAAACTAAGCTTTCGTAATGAAAAGTTATCTATGTATATTAAAAAAAGTTTATCCAAGATAGTACGAAAATACCAAGTAATTTTATATTTATTTTTCGATTGTAACGGTAAAGTTTATATTTACTGTAAGTATTCCTTCTATCTAAAATATGTCGTAGTATTTAAAATTTCATTCATGACTTGTATTTCATGCTATTTCCACCCCGGCAGATTGTTTTCATCATACCTTTTGACATGGAAATTTTCCGCAACAAAAGTAGATTGCAAAAAGCCGATAATTCAACACTGATTACGTCAAAATATGATGAGGTGATGATACGATATTATAAAGGGTGCGAAAATGCTTTGCCAAAAGGCCCCGCTGAAAAGTGGCGATAAATTATAGAGCCAACGCAGTGCCGCGTGTGTATTCGTTACTTCAGGATTAGATTATATTTGTCGTATTTTAACATTTAGAATTGTTAAATAATCAAAATGCAATTTTATAGATCTGTAAAAACTTTTCCATTGTGTACTAGATAATGTTTTAATAAAACAGAAGAATGCTAAAAATGGATTTTTCAAAATATTTGTTTGTATCACACTCGTGGTAAATTCATATTAAAATATTACCACACTGCTTAAAACTTAAAGTTATGAGCAAGATTGTTATTGTATAATATGAATAAGCAATCAGTAGCTGTACGATTTAAGCGAAAAAAATCAATTTAACTCTTGATTGATATTTGAGTGATAACAACCGTTGAGTTATTGTAAAGCTTTTGTAAACCAGAATACAAACTTATGCAAAATGAAGATTTATCTCTTCATTATTACAGAAAAGGTTCTCAAATTTTCTTAACTAGTGGCAGTTCTCCATCTCTCCATTGATCACTTAACAACATTCAAAATATTACAAAAAGCTCGACAAATAATAGGATCCTATATATCTCGACTTTGTTATAATGCACTGTTAGCACCGATCAACATATGAATTTCGTCATTAAATATAATAACAAAATTACAAATATTATGGAAAGATAGTATAGATGAAAAAAAAACTGTAAGCTTAACTACAAATGCATTCACATAAAGGTATAAAATAAATATAGTAAACACATTTTAAAAAGTATTGGCAAGCTTTTTCAAGGCATAAAAAAATAAACACATTTTACAAATTATAAACAAATGGTATTCAGATTTGTATGTATATCAACTTAATATTTTCGCCAGATGTAAAAAATCTAAGCGAAACAAAAGATAACATAATTTAAAAATAATAACACGTGGCATACTTAAAAATGTACGAATATAAAATTTGATAGAACACATCAGGAATTTAGACAGCCATTATAAATAAATCATTTTATTTTTTATTTATAACAGAAAATAAAACATTTAAAAAGAAAATGAATAAATACCATTTCTTTGACGCCTATGTGCTTTCAGAGCTATATTGCGATAGCATCAAGTGACGTTCCATAGGAGAGAAAATAATCGGCAATGGTACTGTGGTTTTTTTTATGCAAAGTTTTATGCGTGATTTATGAAGCTTGTTATATGGAAATTCAGCGATTATTTTAGATAGTAAGTAAAAGTTTTATTTAGCCGACATTTACTTACAGCAAAAAAAAAAACTCGGGGAATATACTCGTTTATGTGGAAAATAAAATCTGACAAAAAAATATTCTCTGAATGTGTTGAATGTATGAAAAAGAGTTTTTTTCACATATGATTACTTACCAAAATTTTCAAGGTATAGATTTAAAAATTTATGGTTGATTGAAGAATTTTATTTTATTTTCGCTCAACTTTTATTTAAAAAATAAACTAAGTAAAAAGTTGATTTTAAAAGAAGACATGTTGTAAAGATCGTTACCTTTTCTTTTGGAAAGGATTTAATGCCACAAGTATCTTTAGGTTTGTTTCGAAATAGTAGATTAATAATAAAAGT
The DNA here is from genome assembly GCA_028555115.1 of Himalopsyche japonica. NCBI lineage: Eukaryota > Metazoa > Arthropoda > Insecta > Trichoptera > Rhyacophilidae > Himalopsyche > Himalopsyche japonica. The sequence goes on along the minus strand of JAHFWJ010000348.1, from coordinate 3,188,548 downwards.
ACTTACTGTAGATTTAATCTCAATGTAAATAAATTCACCTTATACGGAAACTGAAAAAGCGCTTCGCAGAACTACATACCATTATACGTATAAGTATACACCCAGTCCTTTTTTTACGCGATTTTTTTTTAACGCGAATTCGATTATACGCGATTTTTTTGGACGGCACCGTTACATTTTTTTACGTCTTTCATTCGTTTCCACGCGATTTTTTCCCCAAATTCGTTTTAAAGAAGAAATTTTTATATGATGCTAGGCTTGTACGTTTCATTATTTTTTTAAATAAAAAATATGTGTATTTTTAAAACTTAATTTTGCAAAGCATTCCATTTTTTTAAATATACATACTAGTGTAGTTTAGACTAGTGTATCGGATATTATGCGAATTTATGTTTTAGGGTGTGTAAAGAAATGTAATGCAATTGCGTAAAAGTTATGATTTTTTACGCGATTTTTTTTACGCACCTTTTCTGGAACCAATTTATCGCGTAAAAAAAGGACTGGGTGTACTTATTCTGAAGCATATGTTATTGTATTATAAATTGTAAACTATGTAATTTGAAGATCAGTTCAGAAAGAAGGCTACGGAAAAGTAAAGAGTTATGAAATATACAGGTTTATTATTTGGCATGTATATTTACTTCAATGGTAATAATTTGTAATAAGTAATATCAAGCATGCTGCTATGTCCCATTGCCATTTAATGACTGATGTCAGATTGTACTACATTTTATTCCATTTTAGTTGGAGATTTGATGTCGACTTAATTGACGAACTTGAAGAGTTTGATTCCTTTTATATAACATAACTGATATGAACAATTAAAAAGAAGCAACTACGAAGTAGTGTTGAAGTGTTTTATATTAAGGACTTACAAAAAATTACTTCGCTTGAGTTTTTATGATACAAATATATCGTAGCATCGAAATATTTTTTTATTTAGTGTATTTAATAGTGTATGTGGTATTCTAATAAAATTGATTGTAAATAAAAGACATGTGTGCACTTAACGAAATAATCAATGCGACTACATCTAAAGATTATCAAAAAATATTAAAAATGATCCATCATTTTAAATACTACTTTTATTAAAAATAAATAGAATCGGTCATTTACTACATATTTGACGATTGTGGAAGTTGTAATAACTAAATTTAAAAAATAATATAATGTGATCTTCTTTAGGTATATATGAGTCCTATAATGAAATAAATTCTTTGGTTTTATCCAGCGCTCTTCGAATATTTATAGTATAATACTATTTTATGTGTACTGCGTGTCTCATAAGTAATCCGTGTATCCATAATCATAAGCCATTGAGGTATATTATCGTATAAAAGATTATTTGTGATTCACACATTATTAAAAGTTATTTACACAAAATATTAATCTATATATCTGGGACAAAAACAAAACACAACACTTGCTTTGGCAAACAGTGAGCTAATTTTATTAAAAGCTTTTCGATTCGTTTTTGCGAAGAGTGGGTGTGCCGATTTTTAGCACAGCCGGTGCCGTATCTATCACCGTTATCTTTCTATTAAACAATGCAGTGTTGCCAATGCAAGTAAACAATGTTTTGAATAAAGGCATATCAGATTTCACTTGAAATATTTTCATTATTCATTATAGGCACTTCAATGTATACAGTAAATATTATTCATCAAAAATATCTTTTAATATACACCTTTATTTTATTCTCATTTTTGGAAGTTTGCTGATCAAATTGATGTTTTTATTTCTTTTAAATCGGCTTAAAAATAATGTAACACCTTTGCTGTTGTTTTTGAGAAGATGAATACTGAATAAATATACTTCATGTTTTATGAATAGTTTTTTGGTAAATGAAAGTGATGTATGTTTATGGCAACAATTATGTATATACAATGAAAATATTATCGGATATAAATTATAATGTTTTATTCATAGTTGGATAATGTATACATCTCCCATTTGTCTATACACAATATCTTTTTAATAAGTAATAACGGCCCCAGAAACGTGTATTTATTTCCTCGGTGGAATGAAAATTGTAACAACTTCTATATGAATATTTAGAATGGTTAAAATTTGACGATTTATTTAAATCTTAAATACCTCTAAAGAATTAAATTTTGAATCATTATTACCTTTATGGTTATTTTGTTCAAAGGATACAGAGGAAAACAAAGTTGTTATGTTGTAGGTAATAATTGTACTCTTTTCATTTAATTCACCTGTTTGTAGTGCATTTTAATTGATTTTCTCGGCGGTACCGACAACGACACATAATATTTTCGAAATGGATTTAAATTACATTAATAGCTGGGTATATAAAGAATAGTAATAATGCATTTTAAAAAAAATCTAGTTGGCAATACTACGATTCCGGAAACGTGAAAAAACTAATTTGAGTGTTTTGAGCCCCTAAAATTTTCATTTCGAAGTAAAAGTTATTTAAATTTACATAATTTCAGTTTGAGTCAAACTGAGAAATTCATATTCTACAATTCTGAAATGAATTTTGTTTCACATTGAATAAATGAGAATTCTTTGTGTACCATTTTATGTTTAAAAATGCAGAATACACAGTTGGTCAGTATAGTAACAGACGTCATTAAAACACATGTGAAAATAGCAGAAAAAAACGATTAATCAGATATTAGCCTTGATTAACCCTCAATACAAGCTCGGTACATAACTGACATCGATGAAATTTTCTGTCAACAACGATTTTATTTTTTTATTTACACAAAAATGGACTTAACAGCATTTGAAGTGTGGGATCACTTTAATGTAGGAATAGTCAGTTGATGGCATAAGAAGCTGACAGAATAGCAGATGTTGTGAATGGAAAAATAATTGCAACTGTAAATATCAAAGAAAAATTTTTGAAATATCCCAGAAAGTTACTTATTCTCTATGGTAAACGTAAACGTCTGTAACGTATCTTAAAATAACAATTAGAATGGATAAGTCCCAGTAGTACACTGGAAATATATTGCATGCTAAACTAGCGTGAAATAAATAGTGTAAAATCTAGCAAAGGGATACATCGCAATGAACAATTTAAAGACTATATACGACTATTGTCTAATGTCTTTGGAAGTAGCTTCTAAAACATTCTTCATAAAGTCGTCTATAAGATGTTTTTGTAGTCTCAAAGTATATACAAATTAGTTGACTACCTGTTTTCGTCACGTTCACACCTGTACCGAAGTGAAAACACAGATAAATATAATACATAAAACATCTTTTGAATGTGGACTTATCTTAACATTTTCTGTTGAGCGCTTTAATTTATAGCTACAATATATTTTGTTGCGTTAACGTAACTTATGAGTGTCATTAAATTTTATTTGAAATCCGTTTTCAATTGAAAACGATGCTATTATTATAAGACGGAAAATTGGAAAATGTTTTAATGGTGTCGTAAAACATGACGCACTTCGTAAGATTCTGAGAAAAACTGCGTGGGTGGTGTACAACATATAATACAAGTCGAGAACCTAGTGAAGTCATCTTACTGTAATGTATACTACAAGTAGAAAACGAAATATTACTAGATAAATATCATTAATTATTTTGTCCGGTCAGTTGCCATTATTTAAAGTATACTATAAAAAAATATTATCACATATTTTTTTATAGTATACTTTTGATTCTGTTTTTATAATACGTCAGATTTTCGTCAGTAATATTTGTTTTTTAAATAATTAAACCTCATTTTTTAGTACTTATTTCCACAATATATTTTTTGATCAGGACCGGTTTCGCTCATCGCGAGCATTATCAACTGATTGTTTGTGTTTTTATTATTATAAAAATATTATGCCTTTTCATCAAGAAGTGACAATTAACACCTTAAAAGTGACTAATGCTAGTACTGAAAAGATTGTTTTCGATTAGTTATTTTTTATTTATTATATTGTAAGACAGAAATACATTTGTTTTTTAAAAAAAATGTAGATTTTATTGTTTAAAATGTAATGCCTTTTAAGTGATATAATAATTAGCACCTTAGTGATAAATTAATATATTTTTTTCGTAATAAAAATACTATAAACTTTTTGATCAGGACCGGTTTTGCTCACCGTGAGCATTATCAACTGATCATAAAATATGTTGTAGAAATATTCGTAAAAATATGTTTTTATAATTTAAAATATCATAACATTCCATCAAGAAGTTACAGTTATCGCCTTAAAAGGAATAAATAAATGTAGTATTAGAAAAAGTTCTTACTTATATCTCGATTCAATTTTTTAGCAAGTGATATTTGAATTTTAGGTCACCGTAAAAATATTTAATGTAAGATACCATAAATAAGTGAATATTAATTTATTTTATAAATCTCATTTTGTTATTTTAAGATATTATTTTTAATTATAATTTTTATGAATCACTGAAAAGTAATAAAGTGAGTTTAATATATAGTTAAATTTTAAGTGAATAGTAAAGAGCGACCCGTTTAACTTTTTCATACTAATTACATGTGAAAATTGACGATTGTGCTAGTCAATATAATATTATTAAATACACTTTTGCTTCACAGTAAAAACATCTTTTAGCATCCGAGATGAAACGTAAATCCTTATATAAAGCAAAATTTCGCAATTTTATATGATATTTTAACTATTGCATTACGATTATCAAAATGAAATACAAAAAATAAAAATGATTTCAAAACATAAAGATGTTTTTTTTCTTTTATTCAAATTTGAAAAAGAATCGTCCAGTTTTCACACGAAACTCGGATGAAAAACTATATCTAATTAATTATTTTACTTTCTTTTAATATCTTAAGAAGCTATGCAGTTTTTACTGACAATACTTACTTTATTAAAACGGATGAGTATATTTTTACTTTTAAGCTAAAAGTGTGAAAAACACCAGTCATAATTACAAACTTACAAAGAAAAATGAAAGCTTTATAATTTATTTACGCTTTATTTAAGATGTAATTTAACACTTCAAATTATGCACAATATATGAAAATCTATAAAAACATTAAGTTTATTAAAATATCCAAAAGAAAATAAATATATTTTTTGAAAAACATTATAAATATGAACATTATCAAAAATTATGAAATATTTTTTTACAGCATCTTACAAGAATTATTTTTAAGCTATAATTTAATATATATGATAGAGAAAAGTTTTTGGAAGAAATATTATTGTTCAAAAAACAGTGTCTATAAATAATATTTTTTTATCATAAACAGTTAGTATAAAAAGTCTAATACAAATATCAATCACCAATAGAAAATACAAAATTAACAACTAGCCTACTCCTTAGTTTATCCTTCGATTCTCAGCTCCCGTGACATTGGAAAATGGAATTTAAAACAATTTTTGCCAAACATGCCATATTCTGAACGGACGTGCTGATAAAAGTAATCCTTTCACAGCGTCTGAAGTTTATCTTTTATTGGAAATAAGCAAATTTTCCTGTATTCCACCATAAAAGTATAAGATTGACTTGTTATATTTTATATGTGTATGTTTATAAACATAAATGTTTTCTTTGCATGGTAAAGGGCATAGGGCATATTCAACACAATTTGCACGTAATGTCATGTTCTTTACTTAGTCTAAAAAATCTTGTGAACCATAAAACGCCTGTGAAATTTTATGACAAGTACGTTTTTATCCTCAGGTGTAAGACGAAACTAAAAATACTATTCGTTTGTAATCAGTACATGCCACGTTACTTTTAACGATCGCAGAGCACAAAGTTAGTATTCTACTTTATGAAAGCACATAACTGTCATATTAACAATGTCTGATTTTTTGTGTTTTATTTTATTTAGAAGTGATTTGATAAAATTTCTTAACCAAAGCGTTTCAAGTCATCCAATATGTTACTTACTCATGAAGTCATTTTCAGGGACAAAACTGAATATAGTTACCCCCAGTGTGTGGTTCTACCGTTGAAGCCTCGCTAATTCTATAAAGTTCTTCTCGACGAAAATCGTAATCCGTTGATTGCCTTCACCAAAGCTTATAGAATAAAGGCACCCGTTCACTCATGTTAATTTGATGAATTTAATCTGTCACTATAAATAAAAATTACTACAATTTTTATAAAAAAAAAATAGCAAAACATACAGAAATATGACGTATCTATAGAAAATTTCGCTAATAAAATAATTATTTAATAAAGTTTTATCGATTTAAATTTTATGATATTAAAACATCAACAAATATTCAAAGGCAAAAGAAACAGAAGAACGAATAAGAAATAAGAGAATATATCAACTGATTTGTTTGTATCAATTATATTTAAGCTCCAATTGTCAAATATAATAAATTTTATCTGGACAGGTTGTTATAATTAAAAAACTCTCTGATTTTCATCGTCAATGTACACTATGAATTCAACTTTACTTATTTTTATGAATTCATTAATGTTAATTCATAATTCATGTTATCACCAATATCTTTGGTCACATTTTTTTATATAATAGCTGATTTTTCAAATATTCAGTCAGTAATTTCACGAAGATTCTGCTTAAAAGAAACTGTTAAGAGTCTCACTGTAAAAAATATGTTTGTGGTAAATCTGCGCAAAAATAACTTCTTGTTATATTTGAAATCGTGTTAACACCACACGATGTTAGTTCAACGTCACTGCCGTCAACTTTATAAGTTTATAAATCACTATTATTTGATAGCAAAATGTATCAAATTATTATGTAATCGTTTGTAAATAATGTTTGGGTTGTTTGGTCAGCTAGCGTTCATCATGCCTAGTTAACAATTCTATTTCCCGTCCATTCACCATATTTCATCCCATTGTCTCATTTTGAGTAACCCAGCGTAACCTTACGTAGCCCATATTTCCTGTCTCTTGTGATACTTACCATAATTCCGTATCTAAAGACAATGGGATGCTCAATGAAAAAAATATTTTTTATTTTTTTTTCTCACAATCGTTTTTTTTAATGACTACGGGTGTGTGACGTCGAGACCTTATCTAAGATTTCAATATTTTTGTGATCAATTACGGTGCTCATAAATCAAATCATAAAACGGAAAGTTTTATAAACTAACAACAAAAATTGTATTTAAATATTTTCGGTCGTAAAAAAGGAACACAGCGAGAGCAACAAACTTCCACTAGTTCTGTTCCAATCCCATCATACTACGCAATTTTTTTTTTAATAGAGATATTGTGTAATTGAGCAACTGAATAAATACTAAAAGCTCCTTGAGACATCTTTAAAGAGTCCATAACTCCACATAGGGAGCGGATGTGTTTTAGAAAAGGTGTGATGATTGAGAAATATCACAGAATAGGTTATAATAATTCAGACATCAGCAGTAATTGTAATTGGTATCACATTTTGATGTAAATTTGTCTTAAAATTTTATTCTCTTGAGCTCCTGATCACTTTTTGAAATTAATTAATTGAACTAAAGAGAATAATGTCGAGTCAGACGACAGAATACAACTGAATTGTAATGAACGGTTCGGGAAACATATTCGTGCGAGATGGTAACCTCACATTTTTTATGAAAAATTAGTATGATGGAATTTAACGATATTTAATTATTTTTAGGTGTATAGTAGCATGATTATTTTTTTTAATATATAAGAAATAAAATTAAAGACAGTGTACTTTTTGGTCAATTTCAATGTTCTAAGTGTTTATTCAATCATATTATATTCAATAAATGGTAAATGTTACATGAACCATTAAATTAAACAAGCCTTTTTCTAAGATACCTTTAAAATTCCTAAAACTAAAAAACATCTCATTTCTTATTTTAATTTGCTATTAATTATTTAAATTTGAATTGTTACAATTTTGTACGATTCCACATGTTTTGTCATTAACGACCCTTGTTTCGCCTTTCGGCATCTTCAGGCATTCTATCACACGGATGCAACAGAACTGACTTTGTACAAAATTGTAACGTTTCAAATTTGACATTGAAATTCCATCAAGCACCTTCAGTCGATATCATAAATTATTAATTATTTATTATACCGTGTAGCGGTTGTGATTCTTCCTCTCGATGAGCGATTCCATTATTTGAGCAAAACAAACACCTTAATATTTGTTCACAGTATTTTGATGTTACTGTGTCAAAAATATTTTTGATTACTCAGGGGCGACGACTGAAAAATGTTTAGAAGTACTGGCGTAGAGTCATCATCTGTGCTTACGTGCCATGAATTCGAACGACAATCACCCTTTTCATCCCTTTCGTTTAGATACATCTTGCCTCTAAGCTACATTCGTTCACTAAATTAAGCCTTTTCTTATCTTCAAACTCGCAAACTACCTAATATGACTAAATCCATATCATAAACTGCGGCTCCTACACACAATTAACAAATGACAATATTCTTAGGTGGCAATATGGTGCTGTACGCCTTGTTACCGCAACGTATGCTCATATGATTATTAAGGTTGTTAATCTGAAAGTTAACAATATAATTTGTTAAGTGTTTTATAATGAATTGAATTTTAATTTAAGCTTTCAACAATGTGAGCAGAAAATACAAAATATTATTAGTATTTTAGTCGGTACTAAAAGATACTTCATGAGAAAATTACAATAAAAAAAGGGTACACAAAAATTAATATTTTTTCCCAATCCAGTAGAGCTTAAGTCGTGTTTTGCATCCATACTCACGAATGTTTTTTTTTCTACTTTATTTCTTAGTTGTTGGAATAATAACCCAATTTTAAATATGGATATATCTAAATTGTTATAATGTTTGTAATGATTTATAACGCAAGTGCGAATGCCATAAGAAAGTGCTTTATCACCCAGTGAGAGGTAAATTTATTTTACCCTATTGTAATAATTATCGGTTTACTGAAACACAACTTTCATTTTCACTTTTATTTAACTTTAGTATGGGTATGTGATTTTTTAAATTATTTCAAAGAATCGACGATACAATAAAATATTACATATATTCCAGTTCATGCTTACAAAATGGCCTTTATCAAATTGCAACCATTTAATATGAAATTTGAATTGTTAAAATTTTGTAAGACTCCACATGTATTGTCACGAACGACCCGGGTTTCGCCTTGTCAGTTCTGTTCCATCCGTGTGATAGAACGCCTGAAGATGCCGAAAGGCAAAACCCGAGTCATTAGTGATAAGACATGTGGAGTCGTACAAAATTGTAACAAATCAAATTTAATTTTGAAATTTCATCAAGTTTTCATTAAATATGATATTACTACCGCTTATATAGTGAACCAAGCTATTTAATTGAGAAACAATGAATTGAAACTTAACGAGTTTTTTTAGTGTTATTTTGTTACAATATACAATTTATATCTGTAATAATTTAAAGTGAAACGATTTATAGTGAAAAAATCCATATTTTTTCAGATGTTTCATAAACATTATCTATCTATAAGAAATCATTGAAAATTATTTCCATTTGATTGTTTTTGAGATTAATCTCATTTACTTTTGCTTTTCTTTTCTCGAATAGATTTACTGAAAAGTAGTGAATACTTCTGTCTGATCTTTGCTTTGCACATATAATTTATAGTAGAGATGAAGCCTCTTTAAATTATTTTATGACGTCTTTTCAATTTCCCGCTAAGTGGAAATTACAGAAATAAAAAAAATTATGACCAGAAAAACTTAAAGAATAAACGATGATAAAATCAGTGGAAAGAAAATTATTTAAATAATGAAAGTGATTTATCAGCATTAAATTACGATTATCATTTATCAAACGTTGTCAAATCAATGGCCATTAATAAAAGTTAGTGGTATTTTTAATCGTCGTAAATGAAAATTTAAAATCAAATAAAAATTCCAGACGAAAATATTTCATTCATGAGACATGTAATCCAATTGAAATGGGTAAAAAAAAATCAATGTTACCGTTAGAGTTCCATTAGCACTCCAACAGGATGTTCCAAATATAGTAATTTCAAATGGCTTTATTAAATATGCTAAAAAAATACCGATCACTGTTGCCGTGTTATATTGTTTTTAAATTGGCTGACACATAAAAATCGCTAACTGTAAATTATAGCATAGTAAAATATTTTTATTTACTCAAAACATACATACGATTGTATGATAAGTCATCGCTTTTTCTGCAGTATAAGAGGCAAACAAAATGGATATCAAAATTCATAAGAAACTCAAATATACTATTTTGTTACTTACACTTTGTAACATAGCTGAGAATCTAGTAAACGCAATTCACCAAGCATCAATATATAATACAAACATCTGAATATTTTTTTAAAATTATTACGGTGGTTTAGCGACAAATATGTTTGTAAATTTAACATTTTACAACACACCTTTCCTAACTTTCTTAGAGAGATTATATAAATTAGCCTTTTGAGTCAAGGTAGAAGTAAAACATTGGATAAAATTATAGCAGGACAAATTTGAAACTACAAACAAATGAGCATTGTACATGTAATTGAAATCTGTTTCATTCGATCAATGTTTCATATATATCATCATTTATGAATTGTACACTTTTATTGCTCAAATTTTATTTAAGGTGCTGGGTATCAACTATCGGCATCTTATGTCTATAAGTTTATGCATACTTTCGAATTATTATTATAAAATTGTAATTAAATATATTAAGTAGAAGATTGAAGAGTCTTTGAGAAGTATTATATATTCATATTGACATTCTGACAACGTTATATCTTAAAGTGAATATTATTTTTTCACTACAAAATAGTACTATATTTTGGAAACAGAAAAGCGCGTACATCTATGTTATTATACTAATATAATCTAAAAGACAATGTTGATATACTTTTTGGTTTCACAATATGAAAAGAATTACGCCATATAGACTCAATATGTCTGTCAATCATTTTGTTCAATTATCAAAGAGCCTTTGATGTACATCTTAGCTCAAACTACGAGTAGATGAATATGTCCTAAATAAACAAAAATATCACAAAAGACCCTTTATTCGGCCAACGACTTAAGGTTGGATGAGAATTGAGTGTAATTAGTTCTAGATTTCGAAGCTCAATTATTACTATTTTTAGAACACTTAAGTGTATTTTTATAGTATAAATTGAAAACTAAGACGCACCATTTGTACGGCATTAAGTTTTAGTGTTTTGTCTGAATAGAATAACTGTCAATTTATAATTGAAGAGTATTGATAAAAATTAATTCCGAATTGTGTAAAAAAAACATAATTATGAACAAAGTTGTTTAAATCTACCTAGATTTAGAGAATAATTAAAAATTTTATACAAATATTTCAAACTTCATCTGTTTTTTTTTTTAAATATTTTTTTGTTTGTCCAATTATTTGATAACAATTCGAGCAATTTTCTGAATATATATATATATATATATATAGAAAATAATATATTTATTACATCATGTAACTTCTTTTCTTCGAATATTAAAGGCAAACAATGGGATTTGATAATAAAAGCTTTGCGGGCAACCAACCAACCACCAACAAAAGCAATCGACGATTGTAGGTATATGTGCTTTAGTTTTAAAATATATTAATTACCATTTATATTATTTATAACTCATTGAGAACAAAAGTTTATGTTTATAAGAAAATAAAATAAGAGTAAAAAGAAATGAAACCTCTTACGGTTATAATAATCTGTATACGAATACATTGTTTTTTAACGCATCGTTTATTTTGCAATCAGAAATACAACTCAATGAACAAAAGCTTGTAAGACTGGCGTTGTTTTTTGGTGAAGGTAAAATTGTTTGTAAATGCATTTCCCTAGCGGTGAGTATTTCAGCGGAATGATGATAATATTACATTTGGAAGAACGCGGGAAGAAATACTACCGGCTAAGCAAGGTTTTACGTAAGTATCAGTTGATGAGTTGAACCCTTGTAATAAACTACACAGAGTTGATGTAAACGAAAGGAGAAACGTTCACTGTAATAATATATTACAAATAATTAATTTATGCATGTGTATTCAACTAACGCTTTATACGTTCGTGTTATTTTATATGATATGATATTATTGCAGTTATCATATTTGAATAAATAAATCTTGCGCGTCATAATTACATTTTATTTTGAATGGAAAGGGTTGCGAGTTTTGTATTTGTTGGGGGATGAGCCGAGCTTCCGAAGCCCCCTCTTTATACGAATAAGCAGGGCAATTGTGTAGCGTAGACATAATATATCCACGTGAAAAATAATATTTGTTATTTTTTAATTTGTCCCTTCCATGCGTGCATTTTGATTTGAATAAAGAATCGTTGTTATAAATTGAATATTTAATTTCTGAAACACAGTTATTATCAATATTTCAATCAAAATTGGATCATATGTTGAAATAAAATTTGACAATTTGTTATTTGAAATACGCAGATAATATTGAGTATTTTGTAACTTTATGACGAACACATATACTAAAATAAATGTTGAAAAATACCGTCATTAACACCATTAATTGATATCATTATAAAATTTGTAAGATTCATATTAAAAACTCGGTAAAATTACGAAAAGGTGACAAAACGATTTAAACACTCGTATTCAATATAACGAATTATAATAATTTTTAATAGAGCATGAAAAAGGAATGGTCTAAAACGGAAGTCACTGAAAAGAGATTATTGAAATAATCGTTATATACCCTGAAAAACAGTAGAAAAATAAATTAAATTAAGGTTTGCTTACTTCAAATATAAACTCTTCAATTTGGAAGGCTTGTACTTTGCAATATCAAAGAGAGAGTTTCTTTGAGCGCCTACGATAAATTATAATGATGGGAAGTAAAGTTGGAGACAGGTAAATATTTTATTTATTCGTCCTTGTTTTTCTGTTACTTAAATTGTTTCCGCAATGCCCTACAAGCTCTAATATACTTGAAAATGGAATAAAGTAAAAGAACTTGATGAAATCACTAGAGAATTTGAGGTAACAACTTGCGGTAGCTGTAAGTGGCGAGTAAATTAATTTAAAATAATTAACTTAGTTGAGACCCAATTACTTGTATTCAGAGTCTTGATAGTTTTCAAATATAGAATCTGTCATTAAAATATGTAATATTCCTTAAATTTTTATCTATGACAAGTGGTATAATTATGATTGTTGTATAAATATTACACATTGGTTATGTATCGATGTCGTATAACTGCAAATTAATAAACTTTCAATAAACCCAAATGAACATGTAAGATCGTTCAACAGTAAAAACAAAAGATTCACAATTCGCTAATCACGTTATAAAGGAATCACATAATATGAATTCAAAATCAACGCCTAAGTGTTTGCATCTTTGTAGAAAGGGTCGCAGGATGACGGCTTTAGAATAGCTGGAAATCAATAGATATCAACTATCACAAAGGATTCTTAACGAACGAACTGATATATGTCGATAACCATTACTTAACCATCTGCGGGGTGCATCTTAGTTTCTGTAATAGACCATTTCCATGCCATATGTAATCTTATTGATATAGCCGCCTTTTTAGTTTCATTTACAATTTTTAGTTTTATTGCGAGCAAGAAACAAGCTAGGTCGTTAAAATAGGAGAGAAGATGTATTATGTACCTTTTCTACCCAGCTATATATAGATAAGCAAATGTTCGTTTAAGCATAGTTCTGACGATGGCGTAAGCTGAAATAGCTATCAACTATATTTTAAAAAATAATTGGTAGAATAAAAATACATTGCTATTTTTTTCACCGTGTTAAAAAGTTTGTGTTTAAAATTCATTCAGTTGCTCTGCGTTTTAATTATGTGTGTTTCAATGAAGAATCTATAGCTGATGGATTATCTGATGATAATTATAAGATATATTTTACGAGCGAGATTTTTATAAAAATTAAAAATATAATACTCACACATCTCCTTCCCCAGGACCCAAGTTTCTGGTCGTGTATTAACTTCCACCAGGACAGTTGGAGTGCAGACCAGCAGCACCATTAGATCAGCAATGCTTAGATTCATAAGGAAGATGTTAGTAGAGTTCCTCATGTCTTTTGTCTTCATAATAACAATCGGTACCATTATATTCCCAACAACTCCTAAGCACATAATAATGATACAAAAAACCATAGACGTAGTCCGGATGTACGCTGGAATTTGTGGATTTTCAGTATCAGTCGAATTCGACGAGTCGCCTGTCGAATTCGTCACTGCTATCGCTCTCGCCAATTGTGATAGTGTCGTATTCGCCGCGTCGTCGGGTATCGTGAAAGCTGTCGGATTGTAGGATTCATTTTGGAGTATGTTTAAGTTGTCGAATTGGTCTTTTAGCGGAATGTAGGACCCGGACGTGTCATGTGTGGTGATGTTATTCGGGTTTATCGGCGAGTGGAACGGATTCGAGTAGGTTTCGTTGTATTTGGTCGGTTGGTAATTTAATATTGGTGTTATTGGTAGCACTGCTGTGAATGGACCGACAACCGAGGCGATTGTTGATATCATATGTTTAATATACAACAAATATTCAAAATGTATTTTATTCTTACGCTTAAAAGTAACATTTCAGTCTTGAAACAAGACCTGCGACTATAATAAGTTTACTGAAAACTGGAGATTAAAGCGATTTGAACACTGAATTCTAGTGAATATATTTTCACAATTTATTTTAGCAATATAAATATATATTGCCTAAAATACGGAATTTATCATAAAAATGTATAAGTATATTTTAGTAATTATATTTAGATTGACAACGGATCGATATTAAACATGTTTACATTTCAAAATCCATCAAAATTTTATGTTAAATTTATCAAATGTTAACAGAAAGCGTACAATATTATATCGTACAAATAAAAAATTAAAGCATGTCAGTATAATGTAAGAGTTTTTTTATATTCAATTTTATGTACCACGTTTTTTATACCCCAGTAATAATACTTCAACTGGAATAACTGTCATAATGTTTAAAACTGGCGGTGAAATGTACACAAAATTTAGGATCATACTTTAACCACCATTTTAATTGTTTGAATATTGTATGGAACGTAAAAACTTTCATTTTGAATCCAAAAAATGTCGTGCGTCATAGGATATTATTTCCGCGGCCTCTCGACGCATTATATGGTTGGATTCTTCTTGAATTTTCTGAAAAAAAAGAAAAAATCATGATTGAAATATTTTTAGATCACATTAATATTTATCACTACTTTACACTTCTTTATAAAAACCATTAAAACTGTTTTGCTGTTAAGGTGAAGAAAATCGATATCTGTTTATGTGATTCATGTAGATCGTTGTTTACACAGATTTTTGACAGAGAAATTAAATTATCATTTCAATAATTAAATGAACTGATTTATTTAAAATTCGAATAATGGAATAACATGATACACTATTACGTATATTATTTATCGTATCGATTTTACAGTCACTTCTTCCACCTTAGAGAGAAATGATACGTTGTTTGCTTATACATTTTTTTATATGTCTGAGTGTTAAATGGTTAACTAGTTAAACCAATTATCATAAATAAGCATGTGATACCTAAATTCAAAAAAATCAGCAGAACTAATTCATATACAGAAATTTTGAAACTCCTGATAATTTATAATACGTGTAAATGTAACAGACGTTTCCGATGACAAAATTGTTTGGGAAAATTATCTTTATTGGATTCACATTTTAGTATAAAGATATTTTGTCTTATAATAATAGGTATGCTACGAAAAAAATGTGTGACAAAAAATCTGGAATATGATGCTTCGAAAAAAAAAATAAAGTGTTTTCGTCAATGTTCGTTATTTTTTAAATGCATGACTACGTTATAGCCTAGCGTTTTAGCGTATTGCGGTAAATCCTTTATAATTGAATCTCAACGCTTCATATAGCAAGCCTATGTTATTTCGTGTGAGGCAATTTTAAATCTGAGGGATTAGTTGAAATTGAAAAATATTTTGCGTTAAGTTTCATGTCACGTAAAACATACTATTAAGAGTAATTTTTGAATTTCAGAAAATGGTTAATATGAAAAATGTACGAGATAGTTTAATTTTGAGTAGCATAAAAATTACAAACTAAAAGGTTTTCTGAAATAGCTAGCACCATTTATAACGAAATACCTCCCTACTTTTCAAAATGTAATAGGAAAGTCTTCTTTAAATCAATTCAACTAACCACCAAACTTTAATAGCGAAGAAATAATCAATACTTTAAATAAATATATACATAGCTTATTACAGAGAGCACAGAGTGAGTAGTTCTCGACTAACAAAAACTTTCAATCTTATAATATAAATACATATTAACAAATTCTACTGTGTAACAGGATAATCCAGTGAGATATTAACTGTTTAATATTTTAAATACGTAAAAGATACTCTATTGAGTATTAAAGTTAGATTGCAATTTCGTTTATATAAATATGTATATCTTTTTATTTTTATTCAACTGTTATCTTTAAAAAAGCTTAAAAATATAATAAATAAATGTATGATGAATCTTTTTTGAAAAATAAAGCTTGAAATGTTTATTGTGTAGAACAATTGAAACAATGAAAATATACAGGCCATTATGAAAATGGCGGTCAAGTTTTCCCGTACTGTTCTGCTTAATATAAACGTCACGTACTTTTAAACTAACCTAATAAAACAAAATGTCACCCAGTCTAATTATAATTCCGTGTTTAGGTGAATGTTCACAGTTTGGTGTCAATGTACTGTGTTTATTGTGAATTGTGAATTTATTTTCTTATTAAAGTATAATTATTGTATAATATTTAATAATATTGAATTAATTGACGTTCAATGGTTTTAGGACACCTATACAAAATGGTTGTATTCCAAAACGGAAATCCTCAGATTTTACTGTCAGATCTAAGACATTAAATAAAAAAAAGTTATTAAGGTGTTCACCTTATCTGGTGTCTTTACTGACTGAGGAGTTATCAAAAGTGCATTAACTCATGTCTTTTGAATCTATCTTACCGAAGACAAATGGATACAGTTTATAAAAATGATTGAAGTGTGTATTAGTATACAATAGTTTGTGATACGATAAGACCTTCAATGAAAGGTAAAAGTTTCATGGTTTTTCCAGCATGACATTTGAGATCATGGATACGTCTCTTTTCTTCTCGACTTGATTTAGAGTGATTTTGTTGTGAAAAAATAAATTTAATCCTCTCTCTTTATATATATACACACATCCAGAGTTTATAAAGTACCTCATTCACCAAATATTTCAAAGAGTGAAAGATGAAAATTTTGAAAATTTGTTTATAAAAAGAGTTTTGAATTTCAATTGTTTTATAATTGTACATCACTATTTAATATTATACACTAAAAAGAAACAACAAACATAAAGAATTAAGAACAGTTATAATAAAAATACTTACGACTCATAATAAATATCTTACAACAAAAACATGTTATTGATCGAGGAACAGTGAGTTGAATTCGTTTAGTTGAGCTGTTAAATATATGTATGATATATGAAATGAAGAAAATCAACAAGTCTGATTACCTACAGCCGTCATAAAATGAATACTGTAGATTAAAAATTATCACGTAAATTATTGCAAATATAATTTATAGCCAGATTTTGTAAAAGTTCATTCCTTTCTCAATATAAAACGTGATGAGTTAGTTGATTACGAATTGATTGCATTTTTACACTCTCTCGTATAAAACCTACACAAACGTGATCAATATTGCTTCTAATATCAAACGACGATAGTCAACGTCTAGACGACAACGTTATTAATATGATCATAAAGAAATAACCCAATAAAGTTTTGATTTATATTGATGAAGTATTATGCGTGTAGATTGTATTAAGTAACGCATTAAACATAGCAATAAATTGGCAATATGCAGTGTAACAGTAGCCAAGATATTATTTGGTTTGTTTTCTCACACGATATTTATCAATCATTAATATTACTGTTCATACATGTGATGGTTGTCTATCGAACAAAAGCGCTTATCATTCCATAGACAAAAAAAGGTCCCACATACAGTCCATATATTGTATTCTATTATTGCATAAATAGTTAATTCTGCTATACGTTGGCTTACGGTTTAACGAATCGATAATTTTATTCTGCGATAGAAACATTTACTGAAAACAATGATTTCTTTTATTTTTGTTTTTAAAATTGTGTTGAAAAACAATAATTCTTAATAATTTGTTGCTTTACTCTGAAATATAAAAAAGCAATAAGAAAATATGCAAGTAACAAAACGCCTAAAATGAATTCCCAAATGGCCAGCTGAAACGTTTTCATAAGTACTAGTTGTGAATTGGTTGCTCAACTTTCCTATTTCAGCGAAGATTAAATTAGACCATTCTATGATTCAATCACTGACTGCATGAAAATAACTAAGGGCTGTGTTCAACAATAATACGTGAATAAATACTTTTAGATGATATTTTAGAACTACAATATAAGAAAACAATTCCCTATAGTTTATTTACGTCCATAATTGTAATGCAGCATTATAATTCATATCAAGATAGTTTAATTCTATTCACATAAATACAACTTTAAGTTTAAAATATACTGTTACGTCTGTTCAGTAAAGAAATGCGATTACATGGGATTGTAAAAGCAAAAGTCTTAGGAATCCACGACTGAATTCAATGATATTATTATTATATGAAAATGTTATTTGTTTCTTCGTGGAAACATTATAATGGAAAACTGTTAATGCCATTAATATTGAGTAGACTACCTCAACACGAACAATTTCAAACTTTCAAAACGTAGGAAAACAAATTACTGAAAAGTAATTACGGAATTTACATTTCCTTACAGTTTGTCAAATTAAATTAAAGTTACAAATAATTCAAACTGTAAAAAAATCGCTTTAAATAAAGCGATTTTATGTATAATATAGTATTTGTAGTAATGATGCGTCTTGTAATTTCAACATGTTAAAGAAATACAACTAAAACATTTTAATGTATCTCAATTTAATACATTTAGAATTCAGTAAGGGCAAGATGTTATTACTTATCATATAACTTAAATTTATAACTAAAAAATATTCTTTTTTACAATAGTCACGTATAATTTAAACTTGACTAAGAAATCGTTATAAATATAATGGGAAATAATTCGATCATTGAATTTCATCCATATGACAAGTCAGCGATTTGTCCATAATTTTTATTTAGAAAATATTTGAAAGAAAATTTAAAATATCGAGTAAACATATTCATTGCCACATGACGTTAGAACGGTAAAAGCCTTAGACATAAGGAGAATTTTAGAGATCAAAAGTACGATTGACTCTTTTTTTCTTTAGCATGATCATATTACGTAAGAAATTTATGACATCTTTATCAATATTATGGATCTTTTGTTATATTTCGATTAATATGCGTTGGTATGAATTGTGCGTCATTAGAAATAATTCATAGACATGGATACAAGGTGTATCGCTGGTTCAAAATAAGATATATGTAGTAGTAATTTTTTTCATTTAAATTAACAAAACGGCTACAGTACTTGAATAGCCGGAAACTTTTAAGCATTTATTTGTAGAATCATTTTTGTACTGCAGAGAAGCTAAGTATATTTTAAGTAGAGAAAATACCAAAAAGCACTTAAGATATCGATCGGCTGCTTATACATTTTTATGAGTTTGATTTACGGTCACAAAATCGAAATACATAGACTGTAGTGATATTTTGGTAGATTTAAAAAAAATACTGCTACACAAAAGTCATTCGCCTTTTAATAGGAATAAAGATAGTAAAACTTTTGTGCTGGTTAAAACATGCACGATAAAAAAAAAAAAAATTGTGGACTATAGGAGCTTATAATTATTCAAAAGTATATCGAATGTTCAAAAGTCAGCTAGTTTATTTCACTTTTTCAGATTATGATGCCTCATACAAATCGTCAAAATCTAAAATGCTTGCTTATCGTTGTCGTGATAATTTACAGTTTCGCAGGAGATCGTTTACACGCTGTTACTGATTTCATTTATAAATACGCTTGTATGTAATAATTATAGTAAAAACAACCGTCTAAGAAAGATTGAAATAATACGATTGCTTTTAATTTTATGCAGACCAAGAAAAGTGGTACATTAAAAGTAAACTAAAATCGTCAGAAAGCGATAGTGTTAAAAACAAATTACGTGTATCAAAATATTAAAATAGATGTGTTAATGAAGGCTTTCTCAATTTTAAACGCAATTATCATTCTTATTTAGTCGATAAAAAGTTTTTTCGGAATATTTTCGAATAAATATTTACAAAACATTGTTTACTAAAACTAAGAATTTATATTCAAGTTTAAAATTATGGAGCACAAAAATGTTTCAAACTTTATAGCATGACAAATGGACTTTCAAAACTTCAATGTATCGAGCAATAATGCTGTGCTGAATCTTATATTATTTTCAGTATGAAGAACAAATTTTATTGATTTTTTTTGAGAAAATAAGCATTATGCGCAAGAAGACGTGTATATAAGTAGGTGTACGTAGCATTAGCTAAATTGAAAATATTTAACAAATTACTCTAGTATGCTTTGAAATAAGCTCATACATCAGTCATTGCGGAAAACTTGCATACATTTGATATGTAAACATACGAATTTGTGTGTTATTAAATAAAGCTTATAAAATCATTCATTATACCATAATGTAATGTTTCAAGAATTGTGGAGTTTTGAGAATGAAGAATGCTACTGTATTATAAATTATTCAACTAATTTTACAACACTGTAGAGAACTTGGTCGAGCCTGAGTAAATTTTTAGTGAATGACTTTTTACGTATTACGAATTTAATGGTAAATTTATTGAAATGCTGTAAGGTTTTTCCACTCGTTTATGACAACCGGTATAAAATTCTATACATCCACTTCATTTCACAAAAAAATGTTTGATGTAATTATAAGATATAAACGCAACATTAAAAAGTTTTTATTCCTTGAAGTGGAAATAAATAAACTTATTTAAGATTCTGAAAGATAATTAACTGTGTTGGGAGAGTGTGCGCCTATTTTCATTCTACACATATTATCCACTACTGAGCTTACAATTCGCAGTAAATAATACAATTGTACATTCACAACGCAAAATATAAAGTTGTTAAGTAATTACGCGAAACGATACCCAAAGGTGTTTTACAAAAACATATGTGAGGCGATATGGTCTTTTTATATTTTTACCATTATAATACAGAAGTTGACGTACTACAATTGTGAAACCCTGGAGGAACAGAAAGTCTTTTCGAAATTATAATGTTATGTATTGATTGACAAAAAGCTTTTGAAGATTCATAAAAACTTATTTGAATCAGTACTATAATCGAAATATAACAAGTTTTAAAGCATATCTTTATGGATACTTGAACTTATTCACAGATTAAAATATTCAGAAATAACTATTTCTGTCAATTTAAGCAGTGAATTTAACATTGATTGATTTGACATATATCATACAATTATAAAAAAAAACTACATGCGTTAATCGGCATGATTTTCTTCACATTTATATACTTTTTTAAATATCAAAGTTAAAATAGTTTTATTTTCATTTTCAGAAAAACAATAAGGAACCAAGTTTTTTATGACTTAAAAAGTTTTGTGGAAACTGTTTAACACATTCTAAATTGCATGCTAAATTCCGTGAAATATTTAATTGTTTTATTACTGAGGGAAAATTTTGAATGCCACCACACAGCTACCTACGTGTTTTTGTAATTTAACGACTTGGCAGATTATAATTCTTGTATAATAATTTGTCACGCTGAATATTTGTGTTTTTTCCATACATGTAGTAGATACATATAATATATAATATAAAATGTTTCTTCAACTTTGCGATTGATCTACTGTAAGAATTTTATGTTTGAAATAAAGATATGGATATCTGTGCATGAAATGATTTTGAATATAAATATAACATGCTTAGAATTTTTGATTCTAGTACACAATCAATTCGCACGAATGTGTGTATTTCAACTTCCCTGTTCCAAATGTTGTTATTAAACATTCAGATTAGGTCGTTTGAATGATTTTAACTATCAATGTTTTCCAAAGATTACCATTAAATTAAATATTCGTTTTTAAAAGAAATTATTTTTTATAAATGATAAATTTAGATTCACTTTTGATTTTTTTATCCGCAGAACATCTCGGCTTGGAAATTGCCAAGAAAAATGGTAGAAGAGTGTGAAAATAGAAGATAGAATAAATTGGCTACTGTAGATCTAGTAACATGGTATTTTTGGTATGATTTTAAACTTGTGTCTATTATATGCCATCTGTAGAAACCATACATAATAAATAAAAAAGGGAAAGTCGTGAATGCTCAGGTATTTTTTTAAAATGAGGACAAAAATTCGTTGTAAAACTACTAGTATTGTAAATATTACCAAGTAAAGGGGCAGTAAACTTACACCCGATAAAGCGAAGCAATGACTAAAAAATGCTGATAACGATAGAATAGATTAAAGACAGTGAAGCACCGCAGACATACTCTTCGCTTCATCAGAGCATAATGAAGAAGTAGACAAATTATAGCGTTCTTTGATACAATAACCAAGAATGTGAAAACATCAGACATATGACGGAGTGTAAAAAAATAAACATAAACATAATTGGTTCAAAAAATAAATGATAAGTGCTAAGTGTCTCTTATTTTTTATAAAGCTGCCATCGTGCCAAGTAACCGAGTGCTTGACAGTGACACTGAAAACTTGTGAGGGATAAGGCAATACTAAAATGACAGTTATCAGTAGCAGAGTAATTCCCGCCCACAAATTGCTGCGTAGCAATTATCATAAAAACATAGATCGTCCCTAATCACCGTTATGAAACGCGATGAAAGGGAGACAAGATGACGTTAATAGTTTTTACTGCTTTCGTTTGACGTAAACACGAGACGGGAAAACTTTGTTCATCTTACAGAAAGACCATATTATTAACGCACTTACACTATGGCAGTATTGAAGCAGTTGTCGTCGATATGCATATTTTTTGTAACATTATGTATTATTCTTTTTCTTTACTTTTTGTAGCTAAACAGCTTTAACAACTTTACTAATATTTTACTGCAAATAAATATAAAATAACACAAAATGTAATGTATATTATATAAAGATGTCGGTTAGAAGAGTTTTAGGTAAAATAAAAACACGAAAAAACTGAGAAATTGTTATATCATATGAATATTAAAATTTATGCATGATTTTTAGTGGTGGCTTTTTACATTTGGCAATAGCAATACTTATATAGTAAATTTTGAACGTGTAAGCAATCATTTCTGCCAATCTTTATATGGTATTTTTTTAATTCTGTGAGTGAGTGTATACGAATCCTTCTGCATTAGCATAAGTTTTTTATCTTTAATAAATCTACGGCTTACTGTGCATTGAATAAATATTTTGAAGTGGAAAATTTAAATTTTGTTTATGAAAAGGTGTCAAATATATTATATTAAAAATTGTAGCTAAAAAATGATAATTTCAATACAGTCAAGGAACATTGAATTACACGACTTTTCTTAGGTTCAATTTTTCTCGGTATAAGAATTCACTGTCATATTTTAGTAAAAAATAAAATTCCTATGAACAATTGATGAAGTATTTCATGACCTGAAAAAGTTTTTGAATCTAGGAATTGATAAAGCATGTCTATATGTTTTAACAGTCGCTCGGCCATTTTAAAGCCGAGTCTTAAACTGTTGTCGCTCTACAAACTGATTGATATTATGAGATTATTACTGGCGGTCCCCTTGCAAAAAGTCAAAGATTTAGTTGCCAATTGAAGCCAATTGTCTCGCAGTCGACGTCTAATAGATTATTATGTACATCATAACGGACGGATACATACAATCCAAATCAGATTGTGTGTACATAAGAGTTGGTACAAATCAAACCTGGCCATCTCTGTTGAATTTCAATTCGAGATAATTGTCGAAATTCGATAACGTTACAACGAGAGGCTCTTCAGTTTCGAGTATGTTTGACGTAGATTCAACTATATCCTCACGAGAATTCGAAAGTTTGCGTACATACTTAAATTTAAATATATAATTACTGCACGTGAAAAGGGTATTTTTTTGAACGTACTTGTGATAATTAGAATGTAAAACAACTTTGATCTCTTACGAGAACGGAAATAAATAATCTTCTTTTAATTATAACAGTCAGGAAATAACATAGATGGAAAAAAGAATCTTTGAAGATCACCTTAATCTCAGTGGACTCCACAAACCAAAGGTTGCCAAAGAAAACTTTTTTTTGTAAAATAATCTTTAAGGTTAGATACAATTGTATTCTAAATGAAAGCATACTAAAGATATAGGATAGCCTTATGCTATATCCACTTATTTTTATAAATTCAATTTTATCCATGGATTTAGAGTCTAGAGACTTACTCAGTAATAAATTGACATGGCCGCAGTGCCATTCTTAGAGCTCTTTGAAACAAACATGACTTGATTAAATTAGATACGATGTGGAGTAACTCAATCTCCCTACAAAATAAAATCGCAGAACTGGTTTGGCCGTGAAATAAAATTGATAAACCAATGCTCGTTGGAAGAATATCGATCGATATTTGAAAATCGTTTTAAGATTCCTGTAAACAAAACAAAGGTACAAATGTTATTAAGTCATAGTAATTCAACATTAAAAAAAATATTTCACTTATATATCATATTTAAATAAATAAAAAAGTAAATTATCCATTTTTAAAGATTAACTGTGCGACTTCGCACCGCCTAAATACCGTCAGGAAAATACTCTATAAGAAACAGTTAGCACAACATTTGCATTTAAAATCATTTTTGAGTTTTCAAGTTTTTCATGATTTATTCCTTAGACTTTCGCTATTTAAATTACCAGCAAACGCGTGACAGTATATACAATCTCTTTAAATGTAGAAACGTGTTTGAAATTCGAAGGCGCGCAAACAAAAACATAACACCTAAATATAATCTTAATGAAACAATATCGCTGCTGAACGAACTGAAGTCATTATGCCCACCGTGTGTGCTCGCTGATTAATTTATATTATGGACTTCGTAGAGTAATAGGTAAAACTCTTAATGTATAAATATACAATTTTGTTTAGAATAAAATTAATTTTGCGACTTTTATTTGAAATAATTGTTATTATGTACATAACTTCTTAGAGGTAGCCAAATTTCATTACCAAAACTAAATAACTTTCTGATTCTGTTTGTCATCACTTATTTGACTCATAGTGATATAAAATGGTCATTTACGGATTATAAAAGCCGGAAGCCGTTATTGATTCATAAAAAAATATGTAAATTTGATGATATCACATTTTTCATTACATCAATATAAAAATTTTCAGATGCTTAATTTTCTTTAGTAAATTGAAAACCCACAATTCATTTTTTTAACATTTCAATATTTAAGTGCATTAAATAGATTGTTTGTATCATTAAGAGACAGTCATTGATTTTCTGCTCAAAACTGATAGAAATGAGGAAAATGAATATTGATTTTTAAGTTTCAATTCAATTGAATTGTTAGTGGGATAGAATATTATGAATTTGCAGGAAATGCAAGATGTTTTTCAATTGTGTTATGACAAAGACTATATCTTTAACGATCATGCCATAAAGCCTTATCTTGTTGTACTGTCAATGTGGACTGAAAATACAATCATTAAGACGATTAGATGTATTCGAATCAACGCAGAATTGATCAATATTTTCTTGTTCTTAAATCTTTATGTTGAGCTTTACAAAATCTTTCACAACAGTCCAAGTGATGTCTTTCTCAGTTAAGTTTACTTAAGTGACACGTTCTTCGTGGCATTGGCTAAAATATCAAACAAACATGGTCGATGAAAATCTCAGTCAAGCAGATTTATCGCACGAATTTACTGCGCTTATTTGACAATTAATCTTTTTGGTTTTATTACGCCGGGTGGCCCGTTAAAAACCACATTGTGAAACGATACGAAATATGTCATTTTATTTCAAATATCTTTATTACTAATAAAAATATAGTAAATCTGTCATTTTGAGTAATAATATAAAACCATTATCGGGAGAGTGAAGAATATATATAAGTTTTCGCTTGATTTTCACAATCTACTACGTTTTGGATTTTGAAATGCACTACATAAATTTAATTTTAGTTTTTCACATTCTTATTGAAATTGATAGGAATATTATTCTCGAAAAACAGGTATACATATTATGAAATCGCTCAAAGGTGTGATTGCGTGAATCAAATGATCAAAGATCGTAAATAATTTTAATTACGGGGTGACAATTTTAAACTGTATAATATTTTTATAATAAGTAACAATTGAACGTGTTTTTAAAATAATGATTCGTAAGTATGTTACTATAGTTCAAATAATACCATATAAAATGTGTTTTACGATAAATTAACAATAAAATCAGTGGTCACCAATTGATGGACCGTGAAATTATTTGTTGATCCTATGAGTTGTTCCAAAAAACATTATTGAAATCAAAAATACTTCAAAATGTCGAAAATGCGATAATTTTTTTTTTTGAAAATTGAGTTAATAATATATATACATCATAATTAATATTGCAGTCCTGTTAAATAGAAATGAAACCGATTTCTGTGATAAGTATTACTACAATCTCTCTTCGCCAAAATTAATTAATTTGAAAAAGACTTTTGTATCACTTTAATACAATTGTAAAGCTTCGAACCAGTCGTTGGTTGAATTCATTTTGGCACGAAGGGAAATAGTGAGCATATAAGCTTTAATGAATTATCGATAGTAAATAGACTAATAAACAGAAAAATATTGAAATAATTCAACGCACAATAATAATATAGCATAAAGAGGTGTTCCAAATTCTTCTTATAAAACAATGAATTTAATAATATAAAAAAACACTTATGCCAGCAAAAGCATTCTATCATATATTAAACGATATTTTATTTCTAAAAAACGTTGAAATTGAATGCATTACAACCCTAGTACATGAATAAAATAAAAAAATCAATCATATTACATATTCTAGACGAGACGTAAAAATCTTTCCTTATAAATAAATTTACTTCCAAATATTCCGCTATAAATTTAAGTTAAAAGTATATTTAATATACCATCCTGTACAGACGTACAGCTATCCATAAAATATTTTTCTCATATACTGGTTATTGTGTATGATTATTTACATGAAGTGAGCTGCAAGATGTTTCGTCAAAGCTCGCTACACTTATTGTGCTTACTAAAACTTTAAACTAATACACCAATTTTTACAAAGTTAATGTTATTTTTGTTTGCAAAATACAAAAAGATTGAATAATCGATGAATGTAAAATAATGACAATTAGAGCAAGTCGATTATCACTTGATAATTATTGTGCAACATAATATGCAACATGAGTTATGATATATTCAATTATATTCAATATACGCTAAACCATAATATAAATTGTCATCACATAACTGAGAATCTTAATCATGTTACCGAAATACCCACATATTTAGCGAGAACTAGTTATGACAACGTTTTTTTTGTTCCTTTATTATCTGCTGTTGTTTTGCTAAACTTTATGTTATATACAGTGGCGGCTCGTTCATATACACTGCGGAGCTGCAGCACCCCCAAGAAAATTTGATAGAAATGAATTTTATTTATTTTTATTATATCTATAATATTAACTATTTTAAAGTGTGGCATGTGTTTGCTGAGCGCGCGCCGATCGCTCTTCAGATGCATAATTGTACACGTATTGTGCCGATAGAGTGTACAGTAATATGAGGCGAGCGCTGCGTAGCGACGTTGCTCCTAGAATTTTTTGTGTCCACGGTGTCACTCACTGTATGACGAGAAGTGCGTAGAGTGGAGGGGGGTCTCGCCGTATGGTCAGTGTCACGCTGCAGCTCGGAGCAGCGTCGGAGCAGTGCAGTTGGGTGAATTGGCTGATTTAACGTATTTGCGGCCACGCGGTCGTCATCTCTTTGCATTTTTACATACTCTTAACACCTGTTGGTAAGTGTTTTACGCCCTTAGTGTGCATGCCAAGCTTCTTCTTTTTTAAATATAACATTTGCCCCTATTACAGGATAAAAATTATGGACCTAACCAAGCCACCAACTGTAACTGAAATGAAGGTTATAAAATTTTCTACTCTATCTCTCGAAGAAAAAGTAAAGATCAAACAGCGAGGTCGTCCAACCCCAAATATTTTAATAGCCCAATCAGGAACTAGCCATAACAAAAAATATGTTCGAGCTTTTAATTCTGAATGGTATGAAAAAAAGAAATGGCTTTGTGGGTGTGAAATACGAAATACTCTCTTTTGCTTTCCTTGTTTATTAATGGGTGGTGATTCAGTATGGACAGAAAATGGCTTCAATAATATAAGCAGAATTAAAGAAAAAACGACTAAACATGAAATTTCCCGAAAACACATAGATAATGTCGTATGTTTGTCATTATTGGGTAGTGTCAATGTTATAGAATGTCTAAGTGAATCATATAAACAAACAATCATTAGACATAATGAAAATGTCATTAAAAATAAAAACATATTGTCAAAAATAATAGACTGTATTAAATTTTGCGGAAATTTTGAACTTCCTCTTCGAGGTCACGATGAAAAAGACGATTCACTTAATCCAGGCGTGTTTAGAGGTCTTGTTAATTTTGCAAAAAATTTAGATTCAGAATTAAAGCTTCATTTAAGTAACAGTTCAGCATTTAAAGGAACTTCAAAAACTATTCAAAATGAACTCCTGGATTGTATG
Organism: Himalopsyche japonica; assembly: GCA_028555115.1. Lineage (NCBI taxonomy): Eukaryota > Metazoa > Arthropoda > Insecta > Trichoptera > Rhyacophilidae > Himalopsyche > Himalopsyche japonica. The sequence goes on along the minus strand of JAHFWJ010000348.1, from coordinate 3,159,910 downwards.
CTACAAATATGCCGTGAAAAAATAACGACAGAAATTAATGAGACGTCTTATGTATCATTAATGGCTGACGATACAACTGATGTTTCAGAGCACACACAAATGGTTATTGTTTTTAGATATGAACTAAATGGTGAGGTATACGAACGATTTTGGGGATATTTTAATCCCGAAAATCAAAAAGCTGATGGATTATCAAAATGCATTCTAGAACAAATTGATGTACTTTTAAAAGAAAACCCGTCGAAATTAATTGCTCAAACTTTTGATGGTGCCAATGTAATGAGAGGGGAAAAGGGTGGAGTTCAATTTAAAATAAAGCAGAGATACAAGAATGCTCATTTTATACATTGTTATGCACATCAATTGAATTTAATAATGAAACATGCTGCAACCACTTCGAGTACCTGTAGATTATTTTTTACTAATTTATTGAAAATTCCTGTATTTTTTTCCTATTCTCCATATAGGTTAAAAATTTTAAATAAACAAATGAATGTTCATTTGCCAAGGCCATCGGCAACGAGATGGAATTTCAATATACGCACTGTAAATAAAGTATATGAAAATCAAGAAATTCTTAAAAAATGTTTTCAAGAACTCCAATCTTCACCGCAAGCTACTGATAAAACGATTACGGATTCATCGGCATTATTGCTTACATTAAATGACGAAAATTTTTTATTCTGGTTAAAACTATTTCACAAGTTAATGCCGCATGTTGAAATCCTTTATAACCAAATGCAATCTAGAGAAATCGACATATTTTCAATACAAAAAAATATAAAAAGCTTTAAGAATGCCATATCGAAAATACGAAATTCATATACCGAATTGTCTTCGTCACAGTTTCAGGAAGCTAGAGATATGTGCGACGTATTAAGTTCAGACATGGAACAAAGGTACTCTTTCAATAATCAATTATTGGCTGCTAAATTGTTTGACAGAGTAAACTTTAAAAAATATCTCCAGAAAATGCCAATTGAAGAAGTCAATCAAACTATCGAATCGTATCCAATGCTTGAGAAGGAAAAGCTTCTTACAGAATTTCACGTATTTTACGAAAGAGTGGAAATGCACAACTTTGATAATTTAATATCATTATTGAAAAATATTCATGCTAATAATTTGAGCGATGTTCTTGGAGAATTGACGAAGCTCTTAAAAATTTTAATTACTACTCCAATGACAACTGCAGAACCTGAGCGATGTTTTTCTACATTAAAAAGAATTAAAACTTATCTCAGGAACACAACTAGTCAAGAAAGGCTAACGGCTTTGTCAATGCTTTCAATAGAGAAAGATATGATTACGAAAATACCAAACTTTAACGAAAAAGTCATAGAAAAATTTGTTAATAGCAAAAATAGACGAATGGAATTTATTTTAAAATAGCTTTTTTTTAATTGTTATTATTTTTGATATTTCAAATAAAATCTAAGTAATATGGTCTTTTACTGAATTTTAATTTATCCACAGCACCCCCAAATCTCACACCCACGAGCCGCCACTGGTTATATATGACTTAACATGGCTTGAACTTGATTATCGCTCGAGCGTGTCAAATTATCACACAATAACGATCATTGTGAATGGGATACGACATAACTCAAGTGTAGCGGAAATAACTTTAAAGAGAGAAGACATCGTGTTGGTGTGACGTCACCGTTAGGGCTGTCCAAGATGTAATCCAATGATAGGTACACCATAACACTCACATTATACAAATTGGTTTATTTGATGATTTGATTAAAGTAATAAAAGTGAACATCGTATGGCTGTGTATCTTCGAACGGCTCACCAAAGAAATATTTTTAAAACATACTCGCTATTAGTGTATTATATTTTTTGACTAGAACTATTTATTAAAATATTTATTCATTTGAAATTACAGCATTTATGGGATAGAACATTCCATCAAAAAAGTTGGTAGGTTCGATAACCCGTGACCCTAGAGGGCTACCATTATACCGAGGTGATCAGCAAAATGACAGAAACCATTGAATTGATACAAGTTGGTTGTCCTTCGTCCGCCCGTTATGTGTGTACAGGCACTGTTACATGGCCGCTTTCCATAACGCAATACTTATAAAAGCAGAATCTATTCCACACCTCATTTTCTTGGTTTGATATACAGCTGCACCGAGTAATATTCAAGCCATTAACTATTGTATTTAAAAGACAAGAAAAAAATAGAAAATAGCTAAATAGAAAAATAGCTATGTGACTTGTTCAGCCACATAGCTTAATATTAAGTATTCTGTGTATCTATTATATGTACTCAAAATTCGCCTCGCTTCCTAAAGAGGAATCGAGAATATTTCATTCTCTGTATGATGTTGCCAATTTATCGAATGCTTCAAAGACGTTGACATCAAGTTAGCGTGACCTATTAGACCCGTATGAGAACGGACCATAGCAAACAATGCCGCTCGTTCGACATTAATCTCGGAGCAGTCCCACAGCTTGTGATCAGCGTCCTGATGGTTGTGTTCACAAGTGCAATTCGGCATGTCAACCAACTTTCCCAGCCCAAATAGTTTTCCGATGAACTTACCATAATTGAATTGATAGAAAATAGAAAACATTTTCCAGTAACAAAATATTATTAGACGGTAAAAATAAGAATTCGAAAGAAACAAAATATTATATATCAGCTGAAAATGAAATAGACGTGCGAGAGACAACACAGAATGACGACATCGGCGTCGAGCGCCTGTCGAGGAATGAATTACAAAATCATAAATTATATTTAAATACGTAAAAGAAAAATTAAATAGTGTTTGCTGTTTGAAAACATTTTTTTTCTTTGATTGATAAAACAAAATATAGCAATTGATTGATTCGAAACAATTAAAATTAGATGACACACATGTTTTTGAATTGTATTTTTTGACTTAATACGATTTCTTATAGACAAGGCGAAATTCAAGAAAAATATTGTTTTTGATTAATAGTATTATGTATCAATAAATTAATGTGTCACGGTAACAAATCATAGCCCCTGAAAGTGTGAACAAGCGGTCACACATAAATTGTATAAGGTATATTTTTATCTTCCCGGTCAAAGGTTTATTATTTTTTACCGATCTTTTTCTCTTGGCTTGATTTAGTATCTTGTTTTTATAAGATACTGAACAAAATCCGATAATTTTACGGTTCGAGTACACATTGCGCGATGGGAGATTTTTATTATGTACTTAAAAGTAATTTGCGAAAAACTTTGAAGTGTTTTACATTGCAATAGAATATCATTTACATTGGCTGATGATACCACGTAAAAAAGTATTTTTACAGACTTTGCAATACTTTTTTGGCAAGGTTTTAACAATTCAGTGTTGATATTGAAATTCCATTAAGCACCTTCAGTTGATATCGTAAATTATTTATTTATATATTCTATCACTTATTTGATAAAGACATCTTTAAATATTTAGAACAAAAATATAATATGCATACATATGTTGTAATATTATATATATTTTATTAAGAAGTAATGTGAAAAATTAAATTAAAAGTAAAAATTGCAAAAGGGTTATTTAAAAATTATTTTGAAATTGTTACGAAAAATTGCTAAATGGAGTACTTATTAGACAAAATATCTACTCCACATTTCATCAACATTGACTATGAGTAAAAAATACGAGATATTAACATAGTATGAAATAACTATATTCAGGATGGACGATCGGGTAGTTGAGGTTTGTAAATATATAAACAACTAGTATATGATCTATGGCTAATTCTACTATGGCATCAATGGACCTTGGCCATTGCGATTCCGACGGAACGGAGCCTTTGTAAAATATATGTTTATATATGGCTTAAGCCCGTGTTTGTGCACTGATCAACTATAGTTTTTCTGACTATGGTCAGAAACTGTAAACTCATTATTTGCTCTATTTTTACTGCCATAATTGGTATACTCTACTTCTGCTATATGATATATAATTGTTTTTGGAAAAACATATAAATTTTCCACAGCATAAATATATACAAGGAATACTTATTTCTTTGATTGAATTGACATTTACTTTGGCACTCCATTATAACACGGTGAAAAAGAAGAAATGTATATTGTTTCTACAAAATGCAATATTTTGTAGAACCGAAATTCATTGCTTTTTTTTACCGTGTTGATTTTTCCGTATATCTTCAGATTCGCATTAAACAGCGGCTCAAAAAAGAGTCTCGCTATAATAATAAAAAAATGTTGATTTCTCACGAATTCGTCAATGATTTTTAATCAATAATTAAAACCGTTCGTGGCATATGAACAAAACGTATAATATTTTCTCTCCATCAAATAATATTTACATATCAAGTTTATAAAAATGTGTTTAACATTATAATATATTTGTTATACAAAACATGGTATTCCCACAAGAATCATAACTTGAAATAATTGCTCTTGTTAAATTTCACGCCTGGACTATTTTGGCAGCTCGGTTGTAATTTTAATATTCCTCTGGGGTGGGCGAAATTTAAGATTGCTATTAAACTAGATTTTTTATTATTTTCGGTGAGAGGAAACGATTATGAAATTATCAAAAAGATGAATGACCTCAGAACGTGCCAAACGAAAGATTGTTTTGTCTTCTGATTTGCGTTAACTTAAAAACTTGAAAAAATAAAACAACGAAAAAAAGCGATCAAAAGTATAAAAAATATAATAAATAAATAGTTGAGCAGTTACATTAATAATGTCTAAGCAGAAAAATAAACATGTGCTTATAACGTTGGCAAGTTAGCGTAATTTTTATTTCGAATGGATTACACACAATAGTTTGTCAAATTTACGAATATTGATAAAAGGAGAATAAATTTGAATATGAACTCCTTTTTACTTCGCGTTATATTATGAAAACACTCACAAATACAGTGTGTTAAACTTAGGATAGCTTAGATCAAAGATTTATAAATGACGTTAAGTCTATTTGCCGGTAAGATAATGTATGTAGTTAAAAATAAACAATGTTTTTTACACTATTGCTTAATTTTTATATAATTCAGAAAAGTTAATAATGCATGCGATGATAAAAACCGGCCATGATCTGAATAATCAAAAATGGTTGAAAATTACATTAAAATTGTGTTTTATTATTTAAAAAAAAGATCTATTTTTTTTTATATAGGAGCAACAAAAAACTTTAAATAAATAAAAAAAATATGAATAAATCGCCTTTAACCAATTTTGGGCTAGAACTACATTTAAATGTAAGTGGGCTAGATTTACTATTTTATATTCGATTTATTTGTTTTTTGCGCAGTAGAATTAAATTATAAGTCTTAGTTAAAGGAAAAAAATCCTCGGGATGAATTATGTTTTAAATAGCTTACGAACGAAGAACCATTATTACCAAAACGACACAACTTTGTGTTCAATCCGGTTCCTCAAAAACCATAAGGCCGTGAAATATAATAAATTTATACATACATACAAATATTTTGTGCTACCAAAATATATATCACCAACTGTCATTATTTGTCTAATTTAAATTAAAAAATAAATTGACATAATATTTACACATTTGGTTAGTAATCGCTTACCTCTTGAATATAAATTGGACCCCGTTGAGAAATATTATATTTATTCACATGTGAAGACAATATAATAAAATATGAACTGGTCGGAATTCGGTTTACATTTCAACACTGTAATAACTCAATTTTTAATGTTTACTATTTGAATAAACGGCGAAGTCTTCTAAATTAACAACTGGATTAATATTAGTTGAACAATTGTTCAGAAAAAGTTTCTTTGTGTGGCGTTATATTTTAAAACTTTTAATAGTAAATAAAACTCCTCTTCGTTGTCATAAAACTTTGTCATAAGATAAAAATTTGCGTCGTTTATGTAATAACATACAGAAAATCTATCTTTCGATATTTGTTGATTGTTTATAAGAGACTAAAAAAATATTTTGAACAGAATTTCATGTTTATTTTATTTCTTAATTAACAAGTGAATTAAATAAAATTGTTTATATTTAATAATTATTATTATTATACTCACAAGATTGTCGTAAATAATGACTGCATGGATTTTTCATTAAAAATATAATCAATTCATTTCAAGCACTGCGTAACTTAAAATAATGATTTACTAGCTTACGTGTTATAGATTAATTAAAAATGATAGTATAATATATACCCGTTTAAAATGCACGCGTTCAATTATAATGTTTTACTATCTCTCACTGTGTTTTTTTAGTAATTCATTGGTATGCATTAGGTCTTTGTTGTTTTGTTTTGTAATTATGAATGTTTACCCTATATATCAACACACAAATTTAAAACGTAAATTTATTTACATTTCTTGATACTATGATAAATTGCCTCGATAATGATATATAACATAAGCCTTCGTATGCAATTCGTTTTGATGAAAATAATGTACCACATTTTAAAATTAGATTTGTAGTATCGATTTCTCTTTTTTTTCTGGATAGTCACATTTATTGTATAGCTTACCAAAAAGCAGTATAAGATGAGACGTATAGATTTGTATCATACGATGTCGAAATTTACAAAAATGCGGTTTATTATTAAAATATGCAGAGTAAATAATTTTCTATGAAACCGTTAAAGCTTAACAGTAAAAATTAAAACGGTTTTCCGTTCTAAATTGGTGTTTATATCAATATAAATTAGCAGACTTTATTAGGTCATCTGACTATTCCAAACTGATAGCATTCAGCTAGCTAGTATAAAATAGTATTGGTGTCTAAAGGTACCGTCAGTGAAAAAAGTGATCATAATTCTAATTTAAATTGCTAAGACTTTGTACAATTCCAAATGTTTCGGGTTTCGTCCTTCTGCACCTTCAGGCATTCTATCACACGGATGCAACAGAACTGACGCATAATAAACAGTAAGCATAGTCTATATACCAAAGGTATTAATTACAGGAAAACATAGACCCCAAGGCAAGCACTAAATGGCAGCTCAATTTTTTTATTATATTGATCTAATAATAATTCACACAATTGCCTGTGATAAGTTTGATTAACAATTAATATTGTTGATGAGTCATTCTTGAAAGGGCTTTACAACAAATACAAATCTTTTTCGGTGTGCAATAAAGTGCAAAAAATGCAGCATATATTTTTTTTTGTATTACTTCGTCTTTAAATATCAGTCTCCATAGAATATTTTCGATATCTTCCGCTTATATCTTTTATAACCTTATCAGTCTTTATTAGAGGCCACACTTCAAATTTTGGTGAGAGCATTGTAAAGTTGGTTTATTTGATTTTTATGTTACACTTTGTGTTTGTTCTTTCCTAACAAAAATCACGAAAAACCGAACAATGTTTAACGATCGACAATAAATGAAATATCTTAAAAAAGACTCGGGTGAAACTAATAAAGGCTAGGGTGTCTAAATTACTTTGGGAAAAACATTCTATTTTTGAAACAAGAATAGTTAATATTGAACAAATCATGAAATTTATTTACAAAAGGTTTACTGGAAACAACTGCTTACTAAGACAAATAATAATAAACGATCTGCATCAATAAAAACTATTGGTTAATATCAAATGCATCGAATAGAATCGTTCAAACTCTGACGCTTTTACATGTTTTGTCATTCACAATCACTTTTCTAGTGCCACGCTGTCCTCGGATGGAAAATTCGAATCCTGCGTCGTGGGTAACAAAGCATGTGGAAGTGTATACAGTTTCAAAGATTCAAACTAAAATGTATTTCAGCCTTAAAAAATTATTTATGCCAAGTCTGTAACCGGATAGTTGAATGGCATGCATATATCTATTTCTAGAAAACAACGTACGCTTTTGATCAATATTATAATATTATCCAGTACGGCCATGTCCAACACCAACGCACGGTCTAATTTTCGTTTTTTATGATACTATCGAATTCTTTCTTTTTATAACCAGTATTTATATATATTTTGATAAATGTTATTACCTCATTTATTATAAATTATAAAAAATGAAAATGAAAAAATTATACATAGAAGCAATTCCTATCGCGGTGCTTAATTTTGGAAAATTGTTGAAATATTTATATTTTTTATGAAGAACTTTCATATCGATAACAATATATCAAATCGATAGGAAACAATCAGTAGAATCTTTTGAATGTTTGGGGTATGTCATACCTTCTTTAACAAGTTTCTTTCAATACCAGATTACATGTTAACTCGTGACGTAATTAATACAGTTACATATCAATCACACATATTCATCATTCAAAAAATATAACTCACGCAATATTGTCAAAGCAGCAATATATTTTAAAGATTTCACTTTCGTAAAAAGTAACATAAATCCACGGTACAATTATTATTTCCCAGTGTCGAAAGTTAGCTGACATGTCTTTTGGGTTTCGTGTCTGAAGACAATAATTCAAACAATTTTTATTTCTAATATATTATTCACTACTGCATTGAATATTTGATGTGAAAGACATGTTTATTTATTTTGAAATAACATGATCGTGCTCAATGCATTATTTATAAAGGGCGTTTAAACTTTCGGAACCTTGATAATATATTACATTTTAGAATGCTTGTTTAAGGTTTTATTTCTTAATCAAACTGACAAATAATTATACAGATAATAACGTACATTCGAGTTGTCTACATTTAACCATACATATCTCAAGAAGAGGTACTGAAACAACATAAAAAATATTTTTCTAAATTAAAAATAAACACATGCTTGAATTTTATTATAAAACATTTTTTTACTACAACTACAATTATCATATTAAAAAAAATATCAAAACGCTACAATCTTTTTTTTAAGACCACACTGATTGATTTAATAAGCATTTATTTTTCATAAACTAATTAAAATAAGGTAAATAAATATAACTAAAGAATTTGTTGATAAATAATATTCATACAAATAAACATGTTACAATAAAAGTATGTTAGAAAAAATGTGTTGATATTCTCTATATGGCCTCTAAAACTGTATATACACGTATACTTTAAAAAGTTTATAGTATTTTTTTATTATTTTCATCTAATCGAGCATTTCCGGAGAATGTGCATATCATCCTGTTATTGACTATAACGTTAAACATCTGGTTTATCTATAAACTTGCCCTCACATCGAAGACCCCGTAACGAATTACTCAGAAACCCAAATTGGTAATAATAAAACAACATAGTTTGTATTTTATGTTGACAGTGTCATACCGATAACGAGTATAATTCAACTTGTGTAATTTTTCCTATTATATTCCTTCATACATATTAGCATATTGCTTCGTCTTGGGCAATAGCTCCTGGGGCATTACTAACTGTTATTTGAAAATGTTTAACGCTGCTGTGTTTTGGGATTCCCCAAGTTAGATTTGTAGAAAGCCGTAGTTGTTTATGGTAGTTTCAAAATTGAACAACTATGATAGGATAGTGAATAAAGTGAAAATATTGCATAAATATGATTTAAATAGGAAATAGGAGTTTATGTTCATTATGACATTTTTTTATAAACGATATGATTGATTTAATTTTTTATAAGTAAAGCTGGCTGCTATTTTGATTCTAGCCCTGCACCTATAATGTAATTATTTATCTCTTGACTATAATAGACTTTGCATCTTTCATTTTTAAATATACAGAACACTTAATGCAAATTTTTATATTGAATGCATAACGAACATTAAAAACCAAAATAGATAATTTAATAAAATATTGAAATATTTTAGATGGATTCGGCAGTACCTTTGCTACATATAAATTAACATAAATTTTATAACACTCTTGATGTACTATTAGATGTGACACGTGTTCAGTTCAGACAGAAGATGCTTCTCAAAAAGCGAAACACGTGTCACATGTAATCTGTCAATGGAATAACAAAATAATCAATTTAATTTATATTACAATTTAAAAAATCTTGTGGGTAAACTTTAATACGCAGGACCTTTAATCACGTACCTAACGATTTTTGGTAACGTTGCAGGATTCCTGGGCTTGAAATGGACAGTTTCATTGATTGATGAGGCAATCGATTTGTGGGTTTATATTCAAAAAAATGGTTGTATGCGACGTATAAAACTCCATCTTATTCAATGCAACATAAAAACGTAAAAAAAAATCCGAGATAAGAGTAATTATAATCCATTATGCATCACATTTGGAGCGAACATAATTATAAAAAAGTGATAATTAGAAAAAAATCAAAATAACTTAATTATATCTGATTCTATATTACAATCAAATATTCAAAACACTTTGAACTTACCCGATTAAATGTTTTTACCAAATTCTTTCACTAATGTATTTTTTAATGATGGAAGACTTCAGATTAGTAAAAAGTTTATAACATGCATTAGATATTTAATGACGTAACCAAATACACGATACAAATTTATATTAGACCACACACCAGAAATTAAGCACGCATCGAAGTACAGCTTATCAAAGTTTTGGATATGGAAAAAGAAAATGTTTACTTCTTGGTTCACAATACGTATGGAACCATATTTTATATGACCAATTTAATGTTTTACATAAATAACGTCGTATTGAAGTGTGAATGGGAGTTACTAAAAATATGTTCATATTGTATTTGAAATAAAATTTGTATTGTGTTGTCAAAAATAATCAAAATACAATAAATTTATTGCATATCAAAGACGAGGATTCGACACATATGTACTTAATCAGATATTTATATAATAAAATACGTTAACTGTAGAATAGTTCTATTTTGCGATTTCCGTTGAAATGAGGTCAAAGAGTGGCTCAGGAGGCGTATTGAAAAACTTAATTTTTATGAACTTAATTTAGAATTTTTATATAATAAATTTTGTATTTAAATGATACTCATATACTATTAGTAGGCAACCAATTCGCATGATTCATAACATTATTCGTTCATTTTCTAATAATCATTATACTGAACTACAAATCATACGATCAAAGATATTCTCGAGAATAACGATTTTAACGACCAAAACAAAAGTATTATGGTATTCTTTTGAAACTTTTTCAATTTCAATTACATGGCTTGTTTTTTTGCAATATTATATAAAGAGAACATTTTATACTTTGCATTAAAATAATGATAATATAACGCTTTAATGTAACTTATACCAATCTGTCAATTTTGCGTTTCATGAGTCAATATCATTAAAAATAATGATGTAATGTAACAAACACTTAAGCACTCTTGTGCTCTGATAAAATTAAGTATTAAAAAACTACTTGCTTTTTTAACATCATCATTTTATCGGATGACTATACAATTGTTAAATTGGCAGGGTTATCCATGAAAATTTGAGAAGAAAACATTGAACTTTTTGTCAATTCTACTGAAGAAAAGAGTTTCTTCCGAATACAAAAATATGATGTATTACAGTGTTGAATATCACACGATATCACTATAACATAATAATCTCGTTATTTTTCATTGTGAGATTGATATTTTTTTTTAGGTAAGTGATATCACGGATGTAATTATTGCAGGTGTTCTATCTAAGAGTGAAAATTGATATTTCAAAATGTCATACATCATTATTTTTATAGTGATTGATTGATGTTTATAAGACTGCTCATTCTAAAAATATGTGTGTCCTTAGAAAAAAACATATACATTGTATAATAAACAGGCTAGGAAAAGAGTATTCCATGAGAGGATATAAAGAAAGGTGTTTTATGAGACAACTAACAAATTGAATAATTTTTTTTTTGTATTATGTTGGACTAGAAATCATTGTATAATCAATATTTATTTCAGTATTTGATATTAATGAATGGTGTTTGACAAAACGGGATTGGTATTGAATCTATGTTTCTCATTATATTGCTGGCAATAATATTTGAATATTATTTTTGACGTATTTTTGCAATACGAGCTGGAACAGAAATTTGGAATTTATTATGACAATCGAATTTAATTTCGGATTTTATCGATTGTTATACATTTTAAATACTGGTTAGAATTATAAACAGTATATATATATATCACTGCCGTTGCAGCAAATATATAAAGGTGTCACGGCAAAACAGATTTTATTATATATTTAAACAAAAATTATAAAATACGAGGATTCAGTAAGTGCACTTGTGGATGCCGAAATTTATTATAAAAGTCGTTTATGGAAAGGTAGCGTTTTTCTTTAAGCATTTAGTGGGTGAGTGAAACATTAAGTGAGTATGTACGACAGTGCTAAAAAAAGAAAAAAGTAATGTTTTATTCATGTACACGTGATGTTTTGAAAGATTAAGTCGATATTTTTGAAACCACTTAGCTATTTTTGGGCACAGCGAGGAAGCATGTAAATTTTATGACCTGAGAAAGTTTTCACAGTCACCCACTGCCCCAAAATATTATATTACGAAGCTACGTGACAAAATTTGGGGAAATGTCCGTTTTTTGGGGAAAATGTTATATTCCTTGCAGCATGATGCATACTTGGCCTAGTTATTTCCATGTCTTTAATTTGTAGGGGAACCATTCGTTAAAAAACAATATTGTACTGTAAGTAGTATAGTATAGTCAGTACTGTTATTACTAAACTGTAAAACGAAACGGCTTATTTCAATAGATCTAGCATTATTAGGATAAAATTATCACGAAAATAAAACTAGATAATGAATATATTTGGTGTTCAAAATTTTTTTGATATAAAAAAACCCTTCGTACACATTTACAAGCTCTCGGAAAACTAATAGCTCCGTATATTTATTTTATCAAGAAATGATATTTTCGTTGAAAAAAATAAAAATGGACACTTAACATAATGAGATGCAAAACAGTTCATCTCCAATGTTATCGATTCACAAATATAAAACGTTGTATTTATAAGAAATTCATTGATAACTGAGAGAAAACTTACATATCTTTTTAAATATAAGATAGATTTTTAAAAAAATTAAATGATTTTTTTTTTGCCTAGCGTTGCTTTCATCGTATCACAACTTTCCTGTATAAAATTTAGATGTGGTTACTCTTCAAAAGATGTAAAAGAAAATGGAACCCATCGCCGTCAAGGATTAATGTTAAAATATAATTATTATCACCGGTAGTTATTTGAATTTATTACGCTATCACGCCATTGACGTCACGTTTGATTAAAAATCGTTCCAATAAAATTTCAGCGGTCGGAGCTAGGGAATTTTTTTGAGAGAGTTTTTCTATAATAAGGCGCTGAAAGTGGAAATCAAATTAAATTTTACCGCTATGAATTCTAAAAGATTTAAGGCTTTGAAATGCATTTCCCAAATTGGTCAGTAGAGCAACGCCCCAACCATTGAAAAAAAAACAGTGACCTATTTAGCATTATTTTTCCCGTCTAAATTATATGTATATCTTGTATCTATTTATGTTTTCTTCTTCTTTATTTCTTTTTAAACCATATCCGTTTCTAATCTGAAGCTAAGAGGAAAATTACTGATGTTCGAACACTTGTAATATATATTCCATGGAAAATTGAAAATAGTATGGCACGCTATTAAAAAAATGACAAAAAGTTTTTTTTGCAATATTATGCGGTGAAAAAGCTACTTGTAAACTTTCTATGCAAGACGTGACCAAGGCATCGGTCCCTTCTTTGAGATATTAAAGAAAGCACCCTTAGACTTGGTCAACTTTCATAGTGAAACTTTTGATTTCTCCACGTATGCTACACATCGTAACTCAATATGCCCCAAAAATGAAAGAAGACTTCTCGCACCAAAGTCACGGATATAATCTATAACGCATGAATGAACCTAGGCTCCTTGATTGAAAACGCGCAGCCTTAGTCACTTACATATTATGGCAAAAACTAACTCGTATAAGACTTTTTATCCGTTTATCGTTATGTCAGCATTTATAATAAAGCTTGATGAATGAACAAGAAAACGTGAATATTTTGTACAGAAAGAAAAGCAAAAATTCAATATTTTTATGACAATTCGTAGTTAGTAACAGTTAGTATCATTTCGGATATTTTTTTTAACTGTAACGTACAGCACACAATTTTGTACGATGTGAATACTAATGAAGTGAGTGTGGCCGTGATTGTTGAGCAAATTTTATCTGGTGGCACTGTCTACCTATTATACTTGTTTATACATATCATTTCTTTTGCCGTCTATTAACAAGATAGATAGCGATCTGAGACGGTAAATTTCTTTTTACGCTTGCTATGATGGAAAAGTCGAAAACTATATCAACAGTTTTTTTTCTAATAATTGTGATGTGTATATGAAATGCAACGTTTTTTTAATGAATGAATTTGTTTCAAAAAATAAGTCAATTGTCATTTAACCACTCAATACTGATTTCTTGATTTGCTTTATATATTGGAATTAAATAATGGAATACTTGAGTCACGAAAGAAGAAAAAGATTGAATAATAGTTTAGATAATAAATTATTATATAGTTTAAAATATATATATATTTATCAAATATGATATTAGTGATGTCCAGATTTTTTATGCCTTCTACCGCGTGAATGTTGAGACCTTTGGCGTTGCAAATAAAAACAGTATTTGTATTTATAGCCATAACATAAAGATACGTTTGATATATCTTACATTTAAAATTTTATTCTGAAAATAGACTATCAATTAATTGAATTTCTCAAGATGAACGATCGATCCTATGGAAAACATTTTTAGCATCTCTTTGGGAGAGAAGTATTAAGCATATATGAACAATTTTTCTTGGCAGAATATCGAATTATAAAAAAAAACATATGTCGGATGAATTAGATGTGTATATAGGTATTTCATGAGTAATTGATATTTATAAACATATAATCTTTGATACGGTATAGCATATAAAAATAAATTCATAACAAAATTCAATGCTTAATCTGCGTTATATGACTACGAGAATGTAAAGATTTTTTTAATGACTTGCTTAATGGTTCCATAAATATTGCAGTAATAATTTTGATAAAGTATCAGAGAACAAAATCTTTTTTTTATACTGAGTAAGGTTTGAAAATTTCGCGTTTATTTTAATCATTTTTGTTGAAAAGGTTAAACTTAACGATCATTTTCGTATGGTTCCTCACTATTCTATTATTATAGATAAAAACGTATGACCTGGAAAGAAAAAACATAAGAAAATGCCGTTGAAGTTAACCACGTTGAATTTAAGATTGTTTGGGGAAATTATTTCTGATATCGCAGAAAAAGTGGCATTACTATTTCACCTCACACGTATTGTATTATGTCATTATTTATTATGAAGATTGGATAGTGAGGTAAGAAATCCATTGTCTTGTTGAATACTTGCTTAAGCCCTGGTTATATGATTCGGCAACGATGATAAATGTTGTACATATAAGACAATTTATTTTTACCTTAAATATTATTATAAACATGCGCGGTATATTCTAATTTAATCAGAATATAAAGTTTATCTTCACTAAAACGTTATGTGCAGTCTCTCTTTATTTATAATATGACTCATTCAAGTGGAAAATAAACAATCAAATTACTTTTAAATTGATAACGACACTACGCAGTGACAGATACCAGATTTGAAACAAAAGTTTCTATTTTAATTACAAGAGTCAGTTTAATAAATTAGATGCCTATTTTATTGTGAAATTATAAATAATATACCCTGATTCCCTGTGTATACTTTTTTCCATGAATATTGTAATATCATTTACATTAATGCTTAAAGATTCATCTCACACAAAGTGTGTCGCACGACATTGTGCCGAGATGCATTGTTTAATGCAGATATCATCTTTAGAAATAACTACTACCGTGGTAAAATATTTGTACTAAGTCGTTACTAACCGGTTAGATCAATGATTAATAAGATAACTACTACAAAGATAAATCTTAACCAAAGAAATAACATTCTGTCAAAAAAAGTATTAAATATGAATGATTTGTTTAAAATAATCAGGGATAGCTTAGGATTTAAGAATCTTACAAACAAATAAAATTAAATCTTAATTTGAATGCATTGAAATTCAATAGAATCTCAAAAAGTTAATGTTACCAATGATTTCACAAAAAACAATTTATTTTATTCACTTAATTTTGGGAAATGATTGTTTAACTTATTGAAGCGTGACATATTAATAATGCCAAAGTCATAAAATGTGATTTATAAATAGCAATACATGCATAGTTTGCAACTTTTCGGTTGTATGGTATTTCATAGTGTCATGAAAATTGGATAACATTAATTGATGATTTACGCTTAAGTGTGACTTATATTATACATCTAAGCGCAGCATTAGATTCCATCAAAGCAAGAAAGCTTGTAATTTATTTTATAAAGGTGGTTTGGAATGCCACTCTTCAATTATGCGCATACTTTATTTCTTTTCCTGTGCCTAAAAAGTTTACAAATATCACAATCTACCCGCAATTTACTCTTAAATTAACTGTCAGTTCATGGTGGGAAGTCACTATCGGAATTGCATTTTCTTATTCCCATTTTTTTGTTAGAGTGTTATTCCCAGATAAAAATTAAGTCGTATGCAATGGCTATCTGAAATTATATGATGCTTTTTCATGTTGAGTTATTCTCTTTAAATCATAATTTTGCAATATCTCAATCATCGTATTATTTATTCAAATTGGAATTATTTTGCATTTATAAAAAAGGTGATTGAGATTTTTAAATATTGGAAAGAAAAAATATATTCATGTTAAAAAAACATTACATAATAATTTTTGTAACACAGTAAGTTGTCAGAGAAGTTGAGAATTTATGAATTGAAAACGAAATCGTAGTACAAAAGCTTTATACTTTTAACGATTTGCAGAATTTCAATAAAAAGTAAATTAGTTGGCATGAATATGTGTGAATATAGTAAAATATTCTCCGCTTTGTAAAACTAACGTTTCCGCTTTAATTTTATAATTATTTTATAAATTAATTGTACCGTTTGTAATTGTAATATAATACCTCTTTGGAGGTTGATGGTACGCCTTTCAATCTCTCTCGCAAACTAGCGAGTGCGATTATCTGACAAGAATGAGTCAAGAACTTGCGAAGATGGGAGCCATATTTGAAAACGACACGTCGTTAAGAGTAATCATCTATCAATTCAACACGTAGACTGTAAACTCCACTCCATCGCTCAATTCACTTTGTTTGTTAACCCTCGTGATACCTGTCGACTGCAAATTAAAAATTTCGTAACGTCACTACCTGTTGTGTGTTTGAGCCTATGGGGTTGTTTTAATCTCAAATCTTTAACGTATAAACGCAAAATTTCCATTTTCTGTAAAGTTTCAATATAGTTATATTTTTATTTTGCAGCATACTATTGCTGCGTTGGAGATAACTAAAACATTAATTAAGTATCGTTTACATGGCGACGAATGATTACGTTGAATATTTTCAATAATTGAATATATTGATAGCTAAGACGAAGAGATGGGATATTTGGCGTATCACCATGTTTTTTTTTTAATCAAAACAGCTTTGATCTATCAAAAGAACATATTTATTTGAAATTGTATTTTGAATAGAATATTCTAAATGTGCAGTTTTAAAAACAAAGAAAACATATTTATAGAGCTCTCCTTCATTTGTTTTATTCATAAAAAGTTACATCTATTCAGCGAAAGGAAAAATTGTCTTACTTTATAAAAATAATATTTAATAGTTTATGTCATGATTTTCTGGAAATTCCATATTGGATATAACAAATGCGGTTTATTTGACTTTCTTTACAATACCTTTTTTTAATATGATATTTGATCTAGTATGTGTCATATTAGACTTTCATAACACTTTACACGAGGTGTTGAGTTTTAATATAACATAAAAAATATAAATGTCGATATAAAATAAGCATTTCCATTTTAAATATAATATGAATTTTAATGATACCTCACTCTTGATTGAATTATTATTATCTAAAGCATATTTATGACTTGCGGATATTTTTAAGAGAAAATAATGATGTTATAGTGTAGTTATTTTCAAAGACGTAATCAGCGTTTATTACTAATTCATAGTGATGTATTGTAGATGCGAACTTTGGTATTAATTAAGTTCTTAAAACTACAGTTATTATGTCTAAATATCTTTTTCTATTTGATTTAAGTTATATTCACGAACTTTGTCACTTTGTGGTCACCTGAATGTGTATTCGTGTTTTTCGTCTAACGGGTTAAACATAGCATAATACCGGCGCCGGAATGTATACACACGACAGACTCTATAAAAGGGTTAAAGTGCTTTTTTCGTAATGAAGTCAGCACTATTAATTCAATACATACACATTTTCTTTTTCAATGGACCTATAAATCAAAATCACTTATTAAGCAAATACACCATCAAGTATGAATCTACGTGAAACAAATTTAATTACATTTAATTGTAAATAATTATAAAATAAAAAAAAATCAATGGTCATTACAGTTATCGTTGAATATTCGTTCAAATATTTGAGCTAATTAATATTGTTGGTTTTATAATCATGCTACAAAAATTCAATGCAATTTAGATCGCTGATAAGAAGAATAATTTCTACGGTCGAAGATCTCATTTTTTAATTTAGAACTTAATTTGAAATGAATAAAACATTTGTAGACAAAAATTATTCCTCAAATAGTATTTTTACAAGAATTATTTTATCTCATGATGAATAGGTTTAATTTTGCTTCAATATTTAAGTATTTTTTGGCTTACAAAAAAAATCGCCTATAACGGTAATTTTTTCATTTTCATGTAAAATACTGTAAATGATATTGCTTGGTAGATTATAAATATAGGTTTGTATCTTTTTTTATAAAAATGGCTACAAAACAATGACTAGGCTAATTTTAAACATTTGATCATAAAAAATAATGCTACTCAAAAATAAAGCTTGAGCTATCCGTTTAAATTACTATACTTAAAATAACTTTGAAAAATGGTTAAGGTATATTTTAAAGCGCGATTAAGAGTAATATATCAACTGTAGCAAAATCTTGATGCTTTAATTCAGGATCAAAGCCGTATGTATTATATTTATTTACGCCATCTATCGTAAAATAAAATAAATATTAAAAAATTCTCGTTAAACAGCTGGAATGCGACAGGTTATCAATAATAATTCTCACATATCCCAATAATTTTACACTGACAGATCTTCCAAATTTATCAATGCCATTTATAAATACGCATGCTTTTAAATTCCGTTCAGACAATTTAATTTTTTGAAAAATATTTTTTGATGACATCAATCGCACTTTTATTCCTATACAAGGGGCTATTTTTTATACACTTATTACAAGGGGATTTGATGGTTCATAAATATTCAAATATAAATATATTACATTTAACCATTGATTAACGCGGTTTTACTTTTACCAGATCAAATATATGCGCAAATGCTTTGGATTTTTTATTAAATTAACAACGAACATCGTTTTTTTAATTATTAATTTACTTTCTCCTGATTAGGGATTGCATTACCGGTTTTATCGGTTTACCGGTTAACCGGTAAATGGCCCAAAATACACCACCGGTGGTAACTACCGGTAAATGAAAAATTTACCGGTTTTTACCGGAAATGTTTTTATCGCGAATTAATGCCAGATACAGGCATATTATAACGAATTTTTATTATGATATATGCATGAGGGAGTGAGAAGTTTTTTTCAACTCCGGCAACATTGATAAAAAGTTTTTTACTTGTCACACTGGAATCATCGCAATTGCGGTCACCGTGATGCTTACTGTGGGCTGCAGCCGATTCTAGTTTTTATGGGATAGATAGCGAAAAAATTCGTATTTAGGTACATCTTCAACTATGTTTTCATTATACCAAAAAAATAATAGTTTATTAGTAAACTCTATAATCCAATACATTGTTATTTTCATTTTATTTTAATTATGAATTTATATTCATAGATACAAATTATGCATACATGTATAATATATATATATATATATATATAAACTACACCAATAAGTTAATGGATAAACTAATAGTTAAGCGTATGAACTTCTTACTGGCAGGTAAACCAAATATTCCATAGTCGTAATTTAAATTAATCGATCTTTGTGTGGCAAATATTAAATTATCAGATTTACTTAAAAACGGACAATTAAAACATACATATATTCACCTGAAACATATTTAAAGTACATTTTATGACATTACTATTCACCTGAAATGTATTTTAATTTATTTATGTTTCAATCCAGGATACCATTTTTAATGAATATAGCCACGTACAGTTATTCTTTAATGATATAACCTACGTCTAATTCTTTTTCATTTACCGATAAATTACCGGTAAACCGGTAAGAGGTGAAATTATTTACCGTCTACCGGTTTTTGAAATTTGATGGTAAATTGCAATCCCTACTCCTGATGTAGATGATTTTCAAAAATTTATTCATTCTAATTATTAATCGATGAATATACTGAAAAATCAATATTTGCGTCTATATTCATAAAATTTGTTTTAATTTATTTTATAAAAACTTAGCTTGGAAAAAATATTTTTGTATATTTTAACATTATAAATAAACAATATGTAGAAAATACAATAGAGCAATATTCAATTTTACAAACATGTATTAATGAGGCCCTCGTCAAACGATACCACAGATTTAAAGCTGTTACTCATCTTCAAATGCAAAGGGTTGGAAATTATAGTCCAATTATAATTTATATTTAAAAAAATACATCAAAAACAACATTTTGATGGCATGGCGCCAAGCTGGTGACTATCGAGTTATAAAAAACAAAGTAATGATGTTTCTATGGTGGCATTCAAACGCAAAGGGTTAATATTGTAATCTTGTTGATTTTATATAGTGCTGCAATATATAACTTTTTTTTCTGTTAACTGTTATATGTGTGAATTTTGTAGGAGACGCTATTTTAAAATTAGTTTTACGTATTTTTTATAATTTGAATAAAATAATGCGTGATACAATCTGCGCTAATGATCATAATCAATCTGACGACGTCGATTACTCGGCCATCACTTTACTGTGTGTGAATTTATTCACATGAATAATGAATGCACGCGAGAAACTCCAACACATCTCGATGAGTTCACTGAACGGATTATACAATAAATATATAGGAAGTTAGTATTATAAAGTAATATAATATGAAAAAACATTGTTGAAACCATGTACTACATGCTTTGTCACTCATGATCCAGGTTTCGCTTTTCGGTAACTTTATGCATTATATCACGGATCCAATAGAACTATCATGAAAATAATAAAATGTCATTTATTATTCGATATCGACTGAGAGTTCTCGACGAAATCTCAGTATCAAATTTGAATCGTTCAAGCTATGTACACTTCTAAACTATTTTCCACTCAAGAGCTGGGATTCGCCTTTCAGCATCTTCAATGCTTGTATCTAGAATTAATAGGGGGTTCCCGAAATGGTATTAAGAATTGAAATGCATGTTGCATTTTTCATACACTTACAAAAAGTATTTTATTAATTAAGTGTAAAAGCAAGATGCTTTGAAAAAAAATCAAAATGTTTTTGCAAAGGGAGGAAACATTGTATTTTCTCCAATAGAGTTTTTCTTTAAATTGACATACGTTAAAATTATAATATTTTTTAAGTAAATGGAATAAGCCAAAAAAGCATTGAATCGAATAATATTCTTCTTTAACAAGATATAAAATTTTCCATTAAATTCATTTTCGTCATATAACAATTATAATTGATTCAAGGTTTCATTTGTTTTATAAATTCAATTTGTGATTTTTGTAAGAAATGTTTTCTCGCAAGTTGAAAAAAATTACAGAATTAAAGAAAGAAAAAAATTAAGCCCCATTTAACGATAGTATAATATATTTGGCATTGAAGCCTTTTTCCAGTAAAGCGAAATTATATAGAGTTGTATACGATTAATCTAAAACTATCAGGTAACACACAATGTTCTGTAGGACAGTTTTCTGAGCTGTTCTACATGAAGATTAGATGTAATATAATTCCTCACTGTAGAAGATTAATTGGTGCTATCCTTTAATCTTACTGTGAAACGACTTAGATATAAACAACGAGGTTGGAAACGAGATTAAAAAAAGAATAAAATTGATAAAAATTCTCTTGGGTAATCAAAAATAAAGAGATTTAAATTTTAACTGAACGTTACATGCACCCATGTCACTGTTTTACAAGTGTTTTATTATTTTAACATGTTATTTTTTGTAAATAGTATATGGTCTAACAATTAAATTAGATTTTTACTTGTGGTGTTAATGTAGAAATTTTCAAAATATGCTGAAAATTACAAATTTTAATAATACTAGATAGTTTTCATGTACTTTATTTATTCAGTTGAATGAAGTACTCTTTTAATATTGGTACTTACTAAATAAGTACCAATATTTTATTCAGTTTATTGGGAAAATTCAATGCTTTAAAGAAAATCGTAAAACAACTTATAATATTGTGTAAACCCCTTCCATTCTCAGTATGGACAAAACAATCTTCTGCAAGACCATTTTAAATCACGGTGTTATTAACACGTCAGTTATTCTCGTATATTTGCAAAAGTATGTGGCAACTGTATTCAAGGAAAAGAAAAGTGTTTTCCAAATAAGCTACGCACCGTTTTCTGGGTGTAATGTGGTAATTAGGTAAAATTAATACATCGATTGCAAGGTTGAAAGCTCACCGCCGAGTTCTAAGGAAAGACTTAACCATAAAACGTCACCACTCGGTTACTAGAAGTATAAGTAAGTCATGTTCAAGCGTGTAAAAAAGATTTTTAAATAAGATAAAAGAAAATATTATTTGAAATTGAAAACAATACCTTTTGGGTATATTTTTTCGATAGCTTGCTATCAAAAGTTAATAACTACTTTTAAGATAGTAAATTACAGCTGCTCATTGGTGTTTTCTACATCCCACTGCTTATTATTCGTATTGTACGCTGAAATAAGACAAAACTGATAAACAATATAACTACAAAATAAGAAAGTCGTTTTCTTTTTTTTCGAAATGAGACTCTCTACCAAATAATGGCAAAATGTCTTTAACACCTCTTCTGTTGAACCACATAAAGATATTTCAACACCGAAAATTTAAAAAAATAATTACACAGTGTTGATATACAAAAACTTTATTATATCAAATCAGGCAAAATATTGAATGAAAAAAATCTCTTATACGATGGTTATTAACACTTTTATATTTGCAGTTTTGAGCAACGATAGTTGAGACGGTAGCAGTCAACCGTTTAAATGAATCAATTCCTTATTGTAGGAAAATAATTCAGATAAAGATCACTGCTGACAAGTAATTCTGTTACGCCAATAAAAAAACAATCTTCAATTTTATTTATTACGTTGTCGTTTATTTGTTATGGGCGACACGCAAGCATTTCTTTTCTCAATAAGATTTTATATATGGGTGTTCTATCGGTAATACTAAGACCGGGACATTCGTATTTCCATACAAAAATATCAATTATGGTAAAATAAGCAAAACGAATTTAATAAGTTAAGGAAGACAGCATTTATGAGTCGCCACTTCTTATTTCAGGTTTGGTTGACGACACAAGTAGTTTATCACAAATGCGCGGTGCAGTGTATGGTTTAAGTGCAAATACGCTTTAGTAAGTGTAAAATTTGCACATGTAATCAAATTAGCAATTCTAGTTATAAGTTTTTTATACAATAACGTTCACATGATATCGAACAATTTTATGGGTGGATTGTTAATTTTATACTTAATCAGTCTTTAATATTGTTCTCTTTTTGAAATGTAATATTGCTGAAAAAACCTAAAATATTTTAATAGATACGTACTCGTGAGATATTCCGATCAAATTTAAATACATGTTTACTTTACTCTTACAAAAAAATGTTATTCAATCAAGAATAAGAAAAAAAAGATTTTTTACTTACACTTGATTTTATTCACACGCATTAACAGGTGTTATCGTTTTTATAGCATCCGAACAATACATTTTTAGTAAGTGTGTTTGACAAAGCACACGCATATTTAAAATACATTTTAAGCACTATTTTCGACAAAGCACTCTTCTGGCAGAACGTCTACAATATTTTAATTTGTTATATGCGTCAACTTGGCCATAGTACCCGTAACTTTTTTATAATATATTACCATAATAATGATTGATTACCTAATCAATACAATCTAAAATAAATATTAATAATTATAATATATACAAATAAATCTGTATCAGGCTGTATCTGTGTAAGCAAATCATTCGTATCCCAACTAAGCTAAAAGGTTGCTTACCCATGGGCCGCATTGTAATTGTTGGAATTTTAGAAACAACATCACTCATGATATTTTCCTACGTATAATATAAGACAATTTTTTTTTTCATTTGGTATTTCAAAATATATCAATTTCCATCCATAGTTCAAATAAAAGTAAGGAAATAAATATTCACTCGATTTTTTTAGTAGCTCACGAGAGACGTGGATCGGATACTCGAGAAGACCAAGAGTCAGTTTGGATTAAAGCATCGAAATATTATTTGTTTGTGTTATATATTATATATAATATTAGGTGCAATTTAATATTCAACTATTGTGTAGCAAATTGTTCAAATTGGATGAAATTTTCAAATCATGTAATATTGTAGAAACAATTAATCTTTTTTCAAAGATATTTCTCAATCGTAGCATGTTCGTGACATACAAAATGTGAAAAATGTTGGGATAAGTTGCGTTATGTTGACTGTAAGCTTCATGGATATGATTTAAAAATGCATTATTAACACATATATTACGGGTACTTTTTGTTCTACAGCCCGCGATAATTACTCAACAATTTTAAGCCATGTTCTCAATCAGTGAACAATCAATAATATTTTTTTGTTTTTTTGATACCATCCTCCCGCTACACGACAAAGAAAATATAAAAAAGAATTATAAAGCTTAAAACGTCTTTTATATATATAGTTTAACGTATAGAATCTGAAACTCACAAATTTGTGCACACCGTTAACAACGTGTTAAACAACTATAAATTGGTAAAAAACCAATTTTTGAACATTTTAATACAAACCGAAAATCTGATTTACAAGCGAAGCCGGTAATTTTTTCCATTCGGCTACAGGCCTGTCCAATTGATTAATAAAACAATCAAATCGTTTATTAAATTTTTAATGGAAAAAAAACTTCAATTTAATATAATACAATACATTTGTATTACACTATATAAATTTAAAAATACATATAAAAAAAAACACGTAATTGAAGTTTATGCAAAAATTTGATGAATTTAATATGTTATAAATACGATGAAATAAAGATCTTAACCATTGACTGCATTTTTGTTGTCAGTGTCAACAATTGATTCATGACCACGATGTGTATTGTCATGTCAAGCTGTTCATAACGAATCGTTAAATAAATAATAGGTAATGTGCAACATGCAGCGTGTAAAATTTATAAAAGCATTATTGGCAAGTTTCCATATTGTTGCATACCACGAATTAATTCGGACAACCGAAATTAGATAATAGTCTTTCATCGCTGACCCACGATTATTTTGTGAGCACATAATAGCTACGATTCTTACAGATGCGGATTTACCGCAGGAGGCGGTATGAAAATAAAATCGACTTTCTCCAAGCATACACAATCATTTCTACAACGTGAACCATCTGAGTTTAAATCTT
Source organism: Himalopsyche japonica (assembly GCA_028555115.1). Lineage (NCBI taxonomy): Eukaryota > Metazoa > Arthropoda > Insecta > Trichoptera > Rhyacophilidae > Himalopsyche > Himalopsyche japonica. The sequence goes on along the minus strand of JAHFWJ010000348.1, from coordinate 3,134,368 downwards.
AAATGCTTTTTATGGTTTTATATGATTTCAACTAGTATCGGTTATTACCGTTGTTGGTTAGTAATAAATTCAATTGCAAAGAAGTCAAGAGTGTAAATTACTGAGATTAAAAAGAAAGTGAACAATTTTATTTTATACATAAGAAAATATACTGCAGCAATTATATGAAGAAAAAACCTTTTGAAGTTAAAATCTTCGTGTGCGTATTTAATTGTACCATCTGTCATATGAAATTCTCAAACAGTGAATTCTGAAATTCTAAATTAGAAATTCAATTTGTTTTGCTTTTAAAACTAAAAATATGCTGTAGTAATTAATTTACTTAACTGTGATATGAATTTACGTCGAAATTTGGTATTAAAGCTAGATTGTAAAAATTCTTACCGTTACCATTTAAATTGAAAGATACATACTCAAAATGACATTATTCTACTTCAGAAATATAATATTTTTTTTTCATTTCGGTAGTGAAATTGAAATAAGTGACTCCTTATAGTGAAAGCGGAAGGACGCACAGTCTATGATTATTCCATTTCATATGAATCTTAACTGAACGCCAGCTGTATCAGACAACTCAAATGCAAATATTAATTGCAACTAAAGTAATTCGAAATATGAATATATATTTTTAGAAAGAGCACGTAGCATATTTCTATTTTTATTGGGAGACTATGCACATATTATATTATATGCTTGGCAATGAATGATAATGCAAGATACTACTCTTAATTAACATTTTTTATACCTACATAAAAAATAAGCTTCAAAGTAGCATTTACATCTCATTTTTTGTAGGCAATTTGAGAGCTGTGAACTTTGCACTCTAGCCTGAAGATGTATATTTGACGTGAGGTCGTTACTGTACATTGCTGTTTCGTATAGGTGATTAATCGCGTGTTTTTTTAAGAATAGATGTTAGTGGCAATGATTTATTGTTTTATTTTAATGTGTATAAACGTCTTTATCAAACATAATTATCTAAGCAATCATACGGAATCTACAATAGCATAGTAAAAACATTTCTGAAAATATTACAATAATCGATATATGCGCAAACCATACTGCGTAAATTGTATAAAAGTATTATTCCACTTCATAACATTAACTTTGTTTAACTTTTAGTATTAAGTGTAAAACCTTTCCACCGCAAATTGTCAGTTACACGTAAAATAGTGTATGAATATCAAATTGAATACCGGAACACTATTTTCTTTTTCTTGTCGTTATTAAGTAGTATATAAGAAGCAATTTTAACAATCTTTCAAATTCGCATTTCGTGTTTGCAATCCGCACACAAGAAGAAATTAATAATAGAATAATAATACGCTATACGTTTGGTTTACTTTTGTTCGACCCAGTAAAAGGTTATAACTAAAATTATTATGATATCACTGACCGTGGCTTATGTTTAATTTATTGCGTTACAAATTTTTTAAATTTTCATCCCATTACTATCGGCGTAATTATAGAACGTTTTAGTCCAAAATGTGGAAAAGTTACCAAAAGTAAACGTTGAAATTTTAATATCATGCGATTAAATCAAATGCTTCGATTGTATAATTTAATATGAACTTTTAAGATGAAAAGACTCGTTTCATGTCAAATTATGTGTAACCAACGACGGGAAGAGTCTGATGACATCGTTTGAGCACATTTGAGTAGTAAATATTAGATATCTATTTGAAGCAGTTATGACACAAGTAAAAGATTTTATAAAATATCTCTCTCCATCTACTTGCGTTTAATTTAGCTTGAAAATAATAATCAATTTCAACCACATTTGAGACACAAATAATAATTCATTTATCTATGCTGTGATAAGATCACAAATAACTCCCAGTATGATTGATAATAAACTAGTAGTATTAAACGTCACGAATAGTTCGACGAATTACAATTCTCTTAACATTTTATAGATATATATATTATACTTTAATGGATGTAAGATCTTGATACTCTATAATTCTACTAAAAGCGCATTATTACAAATGTTAATTTTTTATTGGAAAAGTTTTTTCAATAACTCAATATTTTGAACAATAATACCCATAAAATTTCAATATTTTTAATCTACAGGTAGTTGAAATGATATATTATATTTTGCTGTAAGATATTTCGTAACGTTTCCATTATATTTCTCAATACCGCTGGTAGATAATATGGAATCTTTTAAGAATCTAAGAAACACAGCAAAATTCAGATTGTTGTAAAAATGTCTAAATTTTATTTTGTATGCACCGTACCTGTACATGCAGTAAACGCTACTCACTTATCACGACGTCGCTTACGACTTGTGTGCTGCGAACCTAATAATGTCATACAATTTTCCCAACCCATCACTTCGCGTGGTATTAAGCGACGAAGGCGATCTAGAATAATGTGCGTCATTATTTATAACGACGAATTCCAACAAAATTTAAGTTATACTTTAAATGAGGGTTTCACAGTTAAAAACCTGATAAACCACTTGATCCAGTACATGATGCCAAGTAAGTGAACAGCAATATAATATAATATATAAAGAAATATTTTTTCTCCGATAAAAATTGCAATATAAAATAAATATAGTATAACAACTTCTTTGGTGTACCCTTTTAAGGAAATAATTGAAATGGGCCTTTTATTAATTTTTAACGTGACACATGCTTGAAAAATGTGAGCTCATTTATTACCGGATTGTCTGATCAGAGTAATGTGTTCATTACTTAGCTTGTTGATAATATAATTTAAAGAATTTTATATCTGTGTCCATATTTGCTATGTTTGAACTTATCATTACAAATTCTTTCATTAAAACCGTTGATTAACCACTTGTTTATTTTATACGAACGCTTGCAAATCAGATATTGATACTGACCAATATTACAGATAAAGAAATAATAAATGTTAACCTCTCAATTAAATCGTTAACAATGATGTCAGTTCCAACAATGGTGTGAGACTGATACATGACATTTTTAATGACTAAATTAATATGAAGTCAAGCATTTTCATATTAATTAAGTCATTAAAAATGTTATAGGAGACCTGATTTATTGGTCATGTTAACTTGAAATGATTGCCACCATTTTCAGATAAATAGTAGATAGAATGAATATTTTACGCTTGAGCTTAGTATAATATACAATAGTAAGTAGACTGGATCCTATCACACGTGGAAGTATTGCGGCGTGCTAGAGAGGATGGTTTTACGGGGTAGTCAAACCCAACCAGTGTTTTTGGTAATATAATAATTTGTTAATATAAAATATATATATTTTTTTAAGTTTTAAAATTTGGCTAGCCTATTTTTCTTTGTCATGGTGTAAATCAATATTAAAGGGATATCTTAGTAAGTTACGTTTGTATTGAATATTATAATATAAAATTAAATAAAGATTTAAAGTTTTTTTTAATTAACTAACTACAAAACCAATGTGACATATATCTTGGGTGAGATTTTTTAACATTTAAATAATTAAATTGACATAATTTATGATATCGACTTAATGTAACTTGGAATTTCAATATCAAATTTGAATTTTTAGAACTTTGTACGATTCCACATGTTTTGTCACTAACGACCCGGGTTTCGCCTTTCGGTATCTTCAGGCATTCTATCACACGGATGCAACAGTCAGTTCTGTTCTCGTACAAATTTGTAACAATTCAAAATACATTGACAATAATACCACCTAAGGCCATTTATGCATTCAACTTATAAAGTAAAACATCAAGAAGAGAAGCGTTTTAGCAGCTAAAATTTTCAAATACCATTAAATTAACTCCAAACTTTAATCATCACAGAAACACTAAATTCACGATTTCAGATCGCGCAGACAACATACACACTTTATTAAACAAAAATATACACATCATAATTGTGATATTGCTTTTATAGTAGTTAAAAAATAATTTGTGAGTCATTTTTTGATGTTCGCTGAAAATAAGTTTAAATATTCTTGGTTTCAATAACTACCTATATTTTCATTTAAGCCACCAGTGGATCGCAGATCACTGATTGGCGACTACTGCCTTAGATAATATTGTGTTAATAAAACTATTACGCAGTATCATATTTTAATACCACATTGTCTAGCACAGATTAATTAACAATGTAATTTATTATATCACTTCATATTTGGAAGACGCTTAATTTGGAAGGTAAGTCGAGGGTTAACATGATACATCGTTATGAACAATAAGTCGTCTGTTGTAAGGCAGCAGATAAACGAGAAGTTTATGTAAAAATTTAAATTAATATTCGGCACAGTGGTGCTTGTCTCGAATTTTCAACATGACATTCTCTGTCGACCTTTTATGAATCAATTTGCTTATTCAATTAAGTACAGATTGTCCACGCGTCTTTATCGTCAACTAGCGGAGCACAACTTCTGTTTTACATTCCACAAACAACATTTACTAAAAATTTTAGATGTATGATAAAAGTATTATCAATAAACTATGTCATGCGAATTGAAATTACGAATAAAATAAACGCATTTATCTTAAATTTATTATGTATTTTTCCTCTTTTATTGCGAAGCACTATTGAGGACTTTGCATATCAGTAGATCACTTTTGAAGCGTTAACTGTAACTTCTTGATCGAAAGGCATGATATTTTAAATTTCTCCGATATTTTCCCAATATTTTTTTAGCAAGACCGGTTTCGCTCATCTTGAGCATTATCAACTGATCAGTACTAAAAAATGTGTTTTTATTATTTAAAATATCAGTAGATGCTACCAATTACTCGAATCTTTCCAAGGAAAATTTCATAACTTCAACAGATTAATACGTTTGTTTCTAAAAACGTCATATTTATACTTCCCAGGTATCAGATAATAATTATAATGCGAATACGGCTATTGGGCTAACAACCAGTATTTTCCTAGTCTCTGTTTTCTATTGTGACTGTTTAGAAAACATTTATCATCTAATAACAACAGAAGAGATACCCGGTTATAATCTATATGCTTCACATTGGGAACGGCTATTAAAGTAAAATAACTATGTATAACGATTATCACCGTTTTCTGTCTTTACGTATGATTCAATCATTACAACCAATTGAGACAAAATAATTAAAAAAAAACCATTGACAAAATTGTATCGCATATAACCAAACTCAGATAAGCTTCAAATTTTAAATTGAAAGTTATAATTAAAACGACGATAGTAGCATTTTTATCACATATATTCTTCTAACTATGCGAACAGTTTTCTACGTTGTTGATAATCTAACATCCTCATAAAATCTATATCCTGTTACATATGATAAAATTGATTACATAAATAACTAAAGTGTAAAAATTAGGTAACCATAAACCGACCGAACCGTAAATCGGTAATGGGATAAGCTGTTTATAAGATTTGACTCATAACTTATGAAAGTATGGTCTTCTGAACCCTGAACAAACTTATATAAATATGTCTAAGAATACTTTGCTTAAAACAATTTAAACAGAACATGTATTAATTTTTTCGTGTCGCGTTTAATCTGACACATCTTCAGTTGAAATTATTACATATGATATGATCTAATCGTGTCAAATAATTTTTGCACATTTTAAGTAAAACAATCTATTTTTTTTCTTGTATATTAATGTATAAAATTTAATGCATATATTTATTACAAGCCGAATTAAAAACAAAATGAGCTTGAGATCAAACGTTTGGCAACGGCTGACGTGGAGCTTATTTTTGTTATTTATTACCAATTATACAACACGTTATGGTATAGTTACAAACAATGGTTGTAGATGTCTGCTACAGTAGTAAATATAAACAAAAAGACAAGCCAGCAGTGGTCACCACGTGTCGAAGCCCACGCGCCAAGAAAGGGTTAATTGCTTTAATTATACCCACTCTTCGAAACCCATCTTATCCGCAACTTTAATTATATTATACAAGTGGAAAGTTACTGGAATAATGTCATAAACTTTTTATGAAAGAATATTTTTTATCTACATGTTATGATAATTTTATTTGATCATAAACATTTTCACATAATTTCATTATTATGTAACTTTTGGGCATGTGTTATATTTGCCACTCATTTTTATTTCACAATGAGATTAAAAATAATAATTGTATGTTAAGACATGAATGGCTACGTTTTTCGCAATTCAGAAACATTGAATTGCCCTAACTTAATTATTTAGTAATAGTCTACACTAATTATAATTATTAGATTTCTTTCATTCTCTTATAGGGTATTAATCGATCGGCTGCCAAGCCGTGCACAGTAAAATAAAATTTCGTACTTTTTTCGGTGTATTAATAATTTGTATTTTATTGTATAATGCCTTTCCACTAAAGTTTAATTGTATGTATACAATACATAACTCATAATACGAGCTTAATTGCAAGAATGTAAAATGGCTAAAACTATAACTTAAGTACTTTCAAATAATTAAAAATTACAAAATTTGTTCGATTTATAATTTCATTTAAAAAAGTGTACAAAAATTATATAAATTAAAATCTTTGTTTGTATTTTTTTAGTTAAAATAATAATAGTTTTTTTATTAACAAGCAATACTTACGAGACATTTAAGACCATTATAATATGCAAGTATATTTTTTCTTATCAATTGCTTATTTCATATCTAATCCATAATATATTTTACCATAAATTTTATGGTTCTGAATTAATGAATCGTATAAAACCATTGACAGCTTCGGTCTAGCTTGATAACTAGATAGTGGAAGAGTATAAAGAACGGAAGTAATCTTGCCGAAACAAGTAATGGTCTATTTCAATTTGGTATCTCGAATTGGGTTCGCTTTCAATGTGCAATAATTGTTTTGTAAAACACTATATAAATGAAAAATTATACACTGAAATAATTTGTTGATACTTCGATACCACTTGCATCATATAAGTCTACTGAATTGGAAATAAATTAAACTATCTTATAAAATACAAATTTAAAATACATAGAATATTCGGAACACTAAAATTTGTTGTTGATTTTTCGCTAACGCAGTAAAAAATTGGAGTCAATCAAAAATCGATTTATGATATAGTAAGTATTCTAAAAACAAATAAAATCAACATATTTGCATATACATCATAAAGGATATGAAAAAATAGCAATCTATCTTAGTTCTACTAAATTTATATATTATATATTATGTATAGTTGATAGTTATTTCTGCTTACGCTCATGGCTGAAATAGATATAAACCATATACTTTACAAATTTTCTATAAATAAAATACATTTTCAATTCAAAAATTTTCACTGTGTTATAATTGAGTTTTTCCAATTAAATAATAATTCAATCAATATATCATTCACATCAAAATTAAAGATGTTCTGAAAACAAAATCTATGTCGTCTATTTGAAAAAAAATTGAACCATCACTGAAAATCTATACGATACAAACATTACAACGTAAAAAATAAAAGATTGATTTCAATATGCTTGAGAATCCTTGGTAAGAAAAATTCATTTCTATTATTATAAGCGTATCAATAAGTCCTACTAACTAGATGAAATTGATAAGATGAATTCTTCAAAGCTTTTTACTTAAGCTACGTTTGGTTTTTTCTTTCTACGCAGAACCTTATGACAGCAATATAATATTTTAATTGCTTTAATCTTGATAAAATTGTAAGAACACATTATTCGAACATAATTTATTTCATCTGTACACAAGTTTAATTAAATAACTGAAATAATTTATTCTGAAAAATAAATTATGCCATAAAATATAATGTGAATTTTAATTGACTTACCCAAATAATTATTAGTCAAGTCACAAACAAAAGTTTCGAAATAGTTTTATTTATAACAATCGTCACCGCTATACAATTGTCAGTACTTCAATCGCATTGTCCAATTTCAACTTTATTGAAATGACGAAGGCAAACTTTTCAATCAGTCTCCAAAAACTTTTTTCACAATAGAAAACTTTTTACAAAGTAACAAATATATTCACTTTACTGTTTTATTAATGAGAGCCATAAATCATTTGTTTGATATCGTGAGTGTCCATAAAATTAACTGCCTTTATTTGGCCGTATATTCAATTCAGAATTTGAGATAATATAAAGTCGGTGTTTTAAATTTTCCACGATGTTTTCTACTATCATTCGGGAAATGCTGGAGCGCGTGCTTCCGCCGCAACTGACAGACACGTACTGAAAGGAATATGATGAAAAATTGAAAACAAACCGGCTGTAGAGCTTCTTTGGCTTTTAATCCTTTGAAGAGACTTTGAAATTTTTACGCGGCGTTTTCTTTTTGCGCTTATTTCCGTTCGATGTTTATGTACTGAAATTTAGTTTAGGGTATTTAATAAATTACATTAGACTTGAAATATTCACGACGATGAAGCATAGCTAATGTGATTTTTTATTGATCTATCAATACTTTTGCGAACATAAAAAACTTACTTTTCATGACACTGGTGAAATCTTTTAAAATCTATTTTATACAAAAATTCTAATACGATGTTGTTTGTTTTTAAATTACCCACACTAATTTGATTATAAAGAGATCTTTGTTGCTGTCTTCTATTTACCATGTTATTTTTATGCATAGAATGCTTACTACCTTTTTTATTACACGTATAATAAAATATATAGATATGAAATAATTTTATCTTCCTTAATTGTATTTTGGTGTCTATAAAAAATTATATTAGTAGAATATATATTGTATTTCGACACATTTTTATTAATTATTGCTGTATGTGCAATGATTTTAACAATATTCACAATAGAATATCATATTGTTTAAGCCTTTTAAGCGAATTTTCAAATGTTTTCTCACTCACGACCGAAGTTTCACCTTCAGCATCTTCACATGGATTTCAATAGAATTGACCCATAATAAATAGCATCAATTTAAGTGCATTTAAATGAATACTTAAAGATGCCGAAAGGGAAACCCGGTTTGTGAATGACAAAACATTTTTTCAAATTTCATATTCATCCAATAATTATATAATTTTTTTATACTCCAAAGAGGCTGTGATAATTTTGTAAAATAATATTTATATTATGAAATCGAAATTAAAACGTTTATCGTTCGCTATGTGCACTACATTTGTCTTGCTTGTCTGAAAATTAATTTTTATATTGATTTTTTCCTGTAGCACAATTTAATTTGATTAATCTAATTATAATTTTTATTTCGTTATTTTATTGTTTATATCTAAGCCCCCTCCGTCCACTTCCCGTTAAAAGTAATCGTCCACCATAGATAGATTTTTTTAATTTCAGAGTCATAATCTATATTTTCTTCAATGAACAAATCCTTCCGGTAAAATATTTTTGAAGGTGCTCTCAAAGAGGTGACACGCGTTTTACATTTAGTTACACGCCAAGTGAATTTCTGATTTAATTTTAATGTTTTTCATGTAATAAAATTTGCTTGACAAATAATCAATTGTCATTTATAATCATTTAATAAAAAACAATTGACAATTCAATCAATTCAATCAATTCAATCAAAACATAATACATCTAAATAATGATTTTATTCATAAAATTGTCGTTTTTGTTAAATATTCTTCAAACAAAAAATGCAAATCAATCCGAGATAAATTATAGTCAAGAAATATTTTATTTCCAATTTTTTTAAATGAGATAATGCCGGTATTTTTAACTCGATACTTTACGGATTGTGAGAAAGCTTTGAGAACTGAATATCGCTATACATTTCGATTAGAAAATGTTCTTGAAATTACAATGTTTGAACTAGAATCGTTTGTGAGTCTCTATCTCCATTTTCAGACAGAGCGATGGGGTGTGGACTGGAATATTTTTTACATTTTCGCTCTATTTTCACTGTGGCTTTGAGAATTGGACGCAATCTATAGAAAGCGATTAACACATTTATCCTTATTGGATACTTATTCATTACAACGGGGATGAGAAACCTTTTTTTCAACAATCCAAAGTTGATATTTGAATATATTATACAGTTGCAGCTTAAGGTTTAAAAATTTAGACATGCTGGCAACAAGAATATTTGGTTGTAACTAAATTTATAAAATATTTTTTTTATTGTATTTAAATGAATAAAGCACTTTTTGTTTAGCCCTGCTTCAAAATTTTATTATAAAATTTTCATAATCAATTTGGCAACGTTATCAAAATTCTCATGATGAGCAGAACCGGCCTTGATAATTGTATAATGAAACGTAGAAGTAGTGCTGGAAATCACAATTCCAGAAATCTTCTTGCATTGTGGACTAAGTTTACGCATTTCTATGGACTAAGCCTTCCCATTAGGAAATATTAAAATTGTACAGAACTCTGGAATATCTCCAGAATGCAACATTAGAATCCGTAACGTACGTATCTACAAACTGGTTTGGTATCACAACCGAAGTTTGATATGGCTGTGACTAAGTCCCTTTCCCCTATATTAAAATCTTCGACTTTATGATAAAGAAGACAATTCCACCCAACATTCAGTAGGCTGTTGCTCGTGATCTGAGAAAAAAATGACCTTATGTATACAAACGACATTGTCATATTTAGCAAACGGGCAGATAAAAGTATAATTCGTATTGCATGGGTCTTATGTTATATTAAATGCAAAAGATAATAATATGCTTTGCGACGGCATCTATCTCTTATAACATTTAAAATCGAAAAGGGTCCACCGTGACATGTTTTGTACATGAGCAGCGGATGCCCAAGGGAACTTTAATCTCTATATGTCTCTTTTACCAACCGTATTGATTCCGACACAGAAGGTCTCTGAAGACCATCTATAAGATGTACTTGCGGGGATGCCAAAATGATTTGGGGTTGTGTAAGGAGACTGGCATGGGACAGAAAATCTTTGTGACAACATGTATATTGTCATACATTCTGAGCAAGAAGCGATTGTGGTGTTTAAAAAATTACAAAAGAATTCAAACATTTTTACCTATCGTCTTTTACCGTAAAATTATAGCACTAGATTCAGATTATTGCTGATTTCATTTTATACATCTTAAATATTTCATTCGATATTTCATTACAACACTGCATTTAAAGATTCGACAATTTATGAATGCTATTGGTACTTCGGGCTTACAAAACAATGGTCGTGGAATGGCTTTGAAACGGAAGCAATGTCTTTAAATGTTAGCACGGTGAAAAAAATAGCAATGTATTTTAATTCTACAACATTATTTTTTAATATATAGTTGCTAGCTATTTTGGCTGAGGCCATCGTCAGAACTATACTTAAAGTAACATTTGCTTATCTATATATAGCCGTGTAGAAAAGGTACACAATACATTTTCTCTCCTGTTTTAACGACCTAGCTTGTTTCCTGCTCGCAATATAACTAACAATTGTAAATGAAACTTAAAAGGCGGCTATATCAATAAGTTCACATATGACACAGAAATGGTCCATTACAGGAACAAAGGAACACCACCCAGAGGATTCAATAATGATGACCGACATATATTAGTTTGTTCGTGAAGAATCCTTTGTGATAGTTGATGTCTATTGATTTCCAACTGCTCCAAAGCCATCATCCTGCGACCCTTACTACAAAGATGCAAACACTTAGGCGCTGAGTTTGAATTTGTATTATGTGATTCCTTTATAACGTGATTAGCGAATTGTGAATCTGTTTTTTTTTTACTGTTAAATGGTCTTACATGTTTCTTAGCTCGATAGCTGGATATACTTCTACCTATCTGTCCGATATAAACAGACAAACATGAGCCACAGGACATTTTATAAATACCGCTTCTGTCTATAGAATGAGTATTACAGCTTTAATGTTGTTGGGCATTTTTTTTAAACACAAGATGTACAATAATTTGTCAATCAAGATCATCTAGTGGAGAAAGGACATCACAAAATCCCTGTCTTCAATTCCAATATGATAATGACTCCTCTTAAGTCTCTTACAACTTTACTTCAGATTTTGACTACTGAACTGCGATAATCGGCTTATTATTTACCGACGATTATCATAATCGATTCATACTATTAACACAGTAAAAAAACTGACTGAAAATACAAGATTTATTATTATATATTCATTCTAGAATGAACAAATGATTCTTATAATAACTTTTCCATTTAAATTCTTTTAAAAATAAATAAAAGTAACATAACTTCCAATTGTATTTTCGCTGCATATAAAACCTTCATTTTAAATTCAAAGAATTTACAAAATCAGAATGCGACATAAGAAGTTATTATTAACATCAAGCGAATGTGTTTATTCAATGATTTTATTCGAAAAATCTTATTCTTGTAATTATGAGTCACACTTGGACTAGATATATCAATTAAAATAAAACTAAACTAAATAGTTATACGACAAATAAATACTTCATTGGTATAAAACTTTTTAATTTATTACTGTTGAATCCATGTTCAATTATATTTACATTTCACGCAACTGAAGTCCCACTCATTAGTACGATATAAAAGAAATACTTCGACCATTTTTTATTTATGAACATGATAAACATAATATATATTCTCATTGAAGTCTTGCTTAGTAAAATTGTGGTATCTGACAATGCTGTTTATTTAAACCATTTTTCATACATTTCAGATAATAAACACTTTTTTAGTACCGTGTTATCAACTGATAGAATACAAATCAATTAAAACATTTCCAAAATAAAATCCATCATATGTCAGAATTAATATTCTTATTTTTTACCCTGATAACTGATATAAAAAAATCAAAAACTTTTTGTATCACTGAGAGTAGGATATAAGTCGTGAGAATATTTATAAGAAGATTGGAAAACTTTTGAATTATTTAAAAAATATATATAAATTCCAAAATTGTATACAACGATTTGTCCATACTAATCAACTTCAACAAATGAAATATAAAGTTATTTCAATTATAAATTTTCAAATTATGACTACGTATTGAAAAAGCATACAAAACCATTCTTTGGAGAAATGAAATGAAAATATTTTACTGGTTATATACATGATATGAGAATTAAATTAGATTTTCTACAATTTCACGATACTGTATTTGATTTTCTAATGTCTTTCCAAAACCTGATTGATACGAGGTAGATAAAAATGTTAAGACGAAAGTACAATAAGGCCACGAGTAAGTTGACGATTTTTACTAGATCGTGTTGGATGGATCAAATGAGCGGGCTCGTCCAAAGTGATATCGTAGAGACGTTTTATTAACCTGTATTTTTACAGGGTTAGTTTGTTACGCTGATTAGATAAATCTTTAAGTGTCTACTAAACTTTTTTATAATCTTAGGAAATTAAAATTTATAAATTGATGGTGATGAAGAAATAAAAGTAATTAAAAGGTTTTTATGACAATGAGGCATCTTTCAATAAAGGTTTCTACAATATTTTAATTGCCACAATCTAAAATTTAACGACATGTCTTAACACTCACAATTTTTTTACTTTACCACTTAGACGTGGTGATTAAACATTATGAATGCCATTAACATGTTTCTTTTACCTATGTGTATGTATGAACATTGAAATAAATGATACAATTTTTGTTGACTGTATCAAAGTGACATATCCACACTTCGAGAGGAGCCTTGGGATATAAATTTAACTAATATATTCATCAATAGGATCACATTTAGTACGGAGGGTATTTTGGACTAAAATAATTCGTGATAATCGTGCATAAAAAATATCAGATATAAGTATATTCTAAATTTTAATGTTCAACCAATTTCTATTGAACAGGTTTTTATGTTCGAAAATGTTCACTTAATTAAAATTTAAAAGAATCAAGCTTCGTGTGTTAATTTTAAATCATTTCTAAAATAAGTTCTTATTCATCCGTAGCGATAAGTTCATTTCATTAAATAAAAATATTCATGTTTGAATAACGTCGATTCAGAAAATAATATTTCACTTTGTAACTGAACTGAAAGTGATTGGTTTATTTCATAATTTTCATTGAAATTTCAATGAAAAATCTATGCATTTATGTCCCAATATTGTATAATTTGTCTCATACATTTACCATATTTATCATTATCGGTTGATGTGAACATTCACTAAGTAGCCATACATTTACTTAATTTTAATCCGAAAATACTTATCTAAAAAACCGGAGCTTTGATTACAACATAATCAATCTTATTCGTAAAATTATTGACTATATATTATATCTAATGTAAGCTTTTGTTACATAACAAATAAAAATGTATCTTACGCAGTGCTGTAAACTTAGGACATAATTAATTGTGTATGCAATATAAATTGAAATTATTTCATCAAATGAAAGAAAACATTGCTTTTTTTATAATTCGATGCTCAATATGACGAATTTATCCACCACACATAGTTAAATATTACGTTATTCAATCATGACAATAATAAAATAGGAAAATGTTGTGTGTTTTGTAAGAACTCCAGGTAATCTATTCATAAAAATAGTTGGCAATATAATTTTTAACATCACATTTACTCATTGGTAATTTTCAGTGTAAAATAAACTTGAGTTGAAAAGAAATCACGAGGTATCAAATGTTGTATCAAAAACAAAATGTATTAAGTTTACGTTGGACGTAAGCTCAGACCCACCTTATCCTAGACTTAGTTAAATCAAAGTGACTTATAGGTATGAATATAGATAATATTATGTTCGATGAATTTGTATGTTTTGAATATATGATAAACAAGGCTAATCAAGTCAAAATAGGATTTTTTTACCATTTTTCCAAAAACGGCTACTGTGAATTTCTCTGTACGATATTTGATTTTCTTACCATATTTCACGTTGTGGCAACGTTACATATTCGATCATGTTAACAAAACTCTTAAGGTCGTTAACTTTACAAAGCTAATGGAAAAGTCATATACATTTTAACGGTAGAACTATTTCATTTTAAATTTGTAAAGCAAGATAAGCGAAAATTCCTATGTACCAATTATTCACTCCAGTAAAATGTATTTAGATTAGAAATTTCGGAATATTTTAATGTCTTATTTGAATAAGTGGGCGTCACTCAATGGTATAATATGTATCCAGTGATAGTCCAAAATAATAATATACACTTATTACAGTATGGAAAAAAATAAGAGAAAAATTATAAGCAATAACTTCGTAAATCTAAAATATATCAATCCGTCCTTACTGATTTATCTTTTATCGGTTATTGCAAACCTTATTTAGTTTGCGGGATTCAAAAAAAACACATACACATATTTAAGCGTTGATCCAAGAATACGAGTATAATAACTATAAAATTGTAGTAAAGTTTTGTGGTAAAAATCTTTGTGTCAATCAAAGAGATTTATCTACAGTAC
Organism: Himalopsyche japonica; assembly: GCA_028555115.1. Classification (NCBI taxonomy): domain Eukaryota; kingdom Metazoa; phylum Arthropoda; class Insecta; order Trichoptera; family Rhyacophilidae; genus Himalopsyche; species Himalopsyche japonica. The sequence goes on along the minus strand of JAHFWJ010000348.1, from coordinate 3,119,136 downwards.
ATTGGATGCTATTTTTAAAATTTAGATACATAATCAATAAAAATCACCAAGTTGGGTTGAAAAAAAAACGTTATTTTTCTTTTACCGAATGAGATATGTCACTCACATGCTATGACCAAAAGAAGTAGTAATGTAAAAATGAAATAAAATAACCTACAAATAATTTACATTCTAGCAAAATTTAGACTTGCTTATTTGCCCTTCATTCCAATATATATCAAAACCATTTATATAATTTAGCATTAATGAAGCTTTCACCAGGTATAGTTATTTTATTGCAATTTACAGACGTATGGTTGAGCCAGATATCTCCCGAATAATATATGTGAATTTCACATCGCTTCTTTTCTCTGCTTGGAATGAGTTTTTGAGCCAGACAGACAGATTTATATTTGTATTTTTCAACTATATAGAGTAAAATATTGATGTAAAAAAGTACATCCCACCAAGAAGCAGCACAATTCAATTTACGATCAGGTATCAAACAAAATATTCTCTGCAGAGTTTTTCTTAAAATATATATTCCCGAATACACAATGAGTACATTTATTTTTATATAATATTATAAACAAATGTTTTATTCTATAAATGTGTATACATTCAGAAACATAAACAGCATATAATTTTATTTAATATAACGCCTAGAAGGTAAAACATTTCGTACGATAGCTGTACTACGGAAAAGGGGTGTTAGATATTCAAATTAAACAAATTCTTTACTAATTTTCTACGCGTCTGACTTCTCAAGTTCACTGTTAAATTTGTAATAAATGTAATATACATGGAAATAAATATTATGAATACGTTATGACACCACTAATAATAAATTACATATTACACATACAACATCAAAAACAAAATTAACGAAGGAATTCAGTATTCTCTTCCTATATGAAAATTTTATGAACACTTCCGCATATATAATACAATATAATAAATCAGGGCGGAGAAAATGTAGATGATTCGAAAAACACCTTCAAATCGCTTTTTTGATAGCATACTTAAATGCTTTCAATCAAAAAGTTATGTATCAAGGTATTTATTATATTCTGCATAAAAATGTTATTTTTTTCAGAAAACAGAATAAATGTAAAACAAATATCACAACGTAAGTGAAACGATTTTATAAAAAGCCGAAATTAATTCATGAAAGATTGTTTACAGCTGCATAGTCGTTCTTCATAACCATCTTCGATTTCAATTCATTGGAGACATAAACATTTGACGTCAATCGAACTGATTATAATACAATTTGGCCGGTACTTATTAAATTAGAAATTTAATTTAAAAACACAAAATATTTATGTCTTTATGGGTTCCTAAATTATATATTAAATAATAACTCTTAATCTAAATCAATCCTTTTGTTATAATACTTAAATATATCGCGTGCACTAGGTACGTTGCATGTCTCCACTGTCGACAATTTTAAGATTAGTTAAACGGGATTGAGTCATAGATTATAACATAGGTAGTTGAAGTATTAACAAAATCTGAAATAAAAATATCAAATGAATGTTAAAGTCTGTTTATTTATTTAAACTAAGCTAGAATGTTCACCGTGTTGATTTTATTGAGTGTTTTTTGGTTTCATTTTATTTTATTTGCGATGAATATATCTGAATTATTTTGACACAGTCAATCATCGTTGACGATAGCGTGAGCCGTGAGCTATTTTTTCACCGTGTTATAATGGAGTTCTACCTAGTAAATGCCAATTCAATCAATAAATTATTTTGCTTGTTATGTAGTAGACAATCGTATAATATTTTTGACTGTCCACTAATTATTGGTGCAGTAGTTTGGAAACAGAATATCAAAACGATATCACGACATTATGTTGCATTTTAATACATTTATATCTTTAACGTAACGGTTTTATGTTTAAATTCGTTCAGTATCATTTAAAATTAAAAGATTCCAACACATTGAATTGTATATTTTTTTCGACTTTTCATACAATAATATAATAGCAGATTGTTGGTTTTCCAGGACGACTATAGTTGAACTAACAAGAAATGCGGATATAGAAAGTATGAAAGCAGAATAGATAAATATAATCTAATCTTAATAATATAAGATCTTTTTTGGGAATTGAAACAGCAGAAAGCCACATTTTCACTGAATAGAAATTATATGTTGGTCTCCGGGAGCGGAGCGGTTGTCGCGAAGTTCTCGGAATACCTCTATAATTCACAAATATACAACGTAATCGGCAAGTTGACTTTCCCGAAAACCGTCGGCGCTATATATTATATTTTTTCAGCTATTTAATGTTGAATTTTGGCCTCGTGGCAGTGACCCCATTAAAGTAAGAAGAATTGATTCTTTTCGTTTGAAATAAAAAAATGTTGTCATTCGCCAAAACCATCTTTCCTGTTATTATAATTGTAATTTTTTTTCACACTTGCACGCGTGTAAAAATTTCCGTGACATCACTTTACCTTCATTCAAAAAATAATAATTTGATTTTTTTTTTATTTATTTGTACCTTGTCATACTTAAGTTTTTTTTTATTCGTGTAAACAATAAATAAATAATATATGCTTACTATATTACACGAGCTAAGCATAGAAAATCATAATGCAAAAACAAAAAAAGTTAAAGGTATAAATATGTACGTAAGTTTAATCGAAATTTAAGAGGCAAACTACTATGGATATGTTATTATACAAAAACTCTACACGCAGAAAACCTTGGAAGGCCGCATGTGGACCGCAATTCATAGTTTGGGTCATTCATACCCAAAATGCATTGGAATTTAAAAATGATGCAATTTCTAAATATTTATGTATTAAATATCAGATAACGGCTTAGTTGTAGAAAATATTACTAAATTTTGATATTATGGAAATAGCACTAACAATGTGTGTTTTTTTAAAATTGAAATTATTAAAGTATTAATTCGTTGAGAACCCATTTCTGCGACCTTTCATAAAAATCAGGCATAGGTAGATGTACTATACAAGTAGTAGGTATTAGATTACCAACCACAAAATTTGTCACTCTGGCGAGAATTGTTATTTTAGTCCAGATTGTGGTGAAACAGTTTCGTTTTCATAATTACTTAATCCTGGGAAGAAATTCATAATCACGTTCAACCCGGTCGCCATTTAACAACCCAAAATTTATTTATAGCTTTAGGATAATGTAAACGTTCAACAAATATTAGAGTAATTATCGTTGCAAGTTTCAATGAGCTTTAAAAAGACTTGATCATTATCTGAAATACTTTGTTAAGCTCTGCAGTTCAGAAGTTTTTATGGTTATAAAAATTCCCGTTTAAGAAGTTAGTGTACCAATAGTGAACCAATAGTGTCTGTTTTATGGTCACGCTTCTCGTAAAAAAGTACACGTATCTCTTTTTACAATTACACTCACTTACCTTTCAGTCTTGTATCAGTATCACAGCAAAACTTCCTTTAATCGGAAAATTGTCTTAGCTTTTTAGTTCTACATCCAGAAAAGCGACACAACATAGTATTTTACCGGGATGAAAAAATTGTGGGGGGGGTCAAAAATTCATCAAAAGAATATATAAAATTAATTACAAAAATAATTCAAATGAACATATCGTGTATTGTCAACATTCTTCAGCTAATTAAGATTGATGAAATTAACAAATTAATACAGTTTATGTAAAATGTAACAATATCAATACATAATAAAAATCCAAAAAAAATTTTTTTTTGTGAAACTATATATTATAACATTTTTCGTTACAATAATGAGCAAGAATAGCTGTCTTAAAAGTTCATACAAAAATTACGTATTAAATTTAAAATATATAATCACTATTTATTGATTGAATTGACGTTCACTTGGTTAAACTCCATTATATTACGGTGAAAAATAGCGATGTAGAACTAAAATACATTGCAATTTTTTCACTGTGTTATAATCATTATTGCCCGGGGCGGCGCGAATGCACAATCCGATCCTGGATTTTGCTCAGTCATTAACTAAAAACTCAATTATAAGAGTACTTAAAAAGAGAACCATTAATAAGCAGTGAAGATATACTTGTATATAAATAAATCTATTGGGAACTCATATATGCAAATTTTTATCTGGGAGTTTGAATCCATGATAATAAACCAGAACTAGAACGGAAGTTTTAAAGCATAACTACTCGGTGAAGAAAATATATTATTTATTGAGGGTTTTAGACATTCATTTCACATTGTAAGTATAGAGCAACGATCGGGTTTTACTTGCGTATAAAATTGTACAGTACATATTTGATATAAGTATAATAAATTGACCGGTTTTCAGGCCATATCATTTTTCTCCGAGCCCGGACATAACTCATAATTCAATATAATGTGAAAAAATGATTTATAATCGAGTTTACAGGCCAGCTGTGGATATGTAGAATTTCAGCTTGTGTCGAAAAATGCTCAAAATAAAATTTACGGCAAAAAACTGAGCTTAAGAATTTTGAGTGTGGAATTTATTTTATTGCACTTACATATTAACACTTCGTTCACTGGTTAAACACAAAATATTTAGTCATTAAAATGCCAACTAATTCAATGTCATTCGCTTTTACGTAAATATTCAATTGGGGACCAGGTGACCAGGTGCCGACGACTAAGCAAGAGATTAGTTAAATTTACATAACATAAATCTGCCTTCATTGGCGATACAATTAAACTACACATAAAATCACTTTTAATGTATCAATTGCCATTCTGGATGGAAAGTCAACATATTGCAATATTAAAAAGTCCATGCTGGGTACTATTTCAGCAATTTATATTTTTATATCAGGAATGTTTTCGCACATCGCGGTCATTATAAACTGGCCCTGATCTAAGAAATGTAAAATTATGGAAATGGTACATATGACGGTGGTTTTATTGCTTCCGGTACACGTATGAGATCCAATTCTTGAATTTTGTCGTAGCTAAGTGAAGCAACACGTCGGTTAGTGAAATCTGCGGAAAGTAGAATAAATTCTTTAAAAAAAAATAAAAAAATATAAAAGTAATATTTCCGATAAAGTTAAGCAAAGACATAATTTTTGAGCCTGAATTTTATTGTTAAAAGTCATTAAAATTAAATAAATACTGAAATTAGAACTAATGGATGTTTTTTCATTCATAACTCGGGTTTCATTCACATTTCAGCATCTTTAGGCATTAATGTACATGGATGCAATCGAAAAGTCAATTCAAGTGCATCCGTGAGTGACAAAACCTGAGGGGAAATGCACAAAGTATGACAGTCAAGAATGCTCGTCGATTTCCTTGAAAAGATATTTTTTAACCCAATTTTCATCATCGTCATCATTATCGTACTTTCAACTAAATGGATGAGCTAGTAAAATTATAACTTGTTCTTTTGCATGGAAAGCGTTAAATATTCGAGAAAAAAAAGAAATCAGTCAGCACTGATAAGTGTTTTGGCAGCTAGCCACGACATGGTGACGAGTTGAAACCAGTCAGTATGTGTCCAGACCGAGAACGCGAATGACAAACAGTAATTAAGTTTCATATTTTATTTTTTTCATTTTAAAATGCTATCTTCGAAGAAAAAAATCAAAGATGAACGCACTTATATAAATGGAATATGACAATATTTAATTTAAATAGACGGTTTACACTTCACTGAAAGAGACTTCTATACATCACACATAACCCTGAGCGACCCATATTACAAAAAATTCATTTTATGATATTTAAAATATGGTACAATAATTTTTCAAACACGAACACGTGATATATAGTTTATAATTTCGAATTTATGGATTTTTTACGATTCCACATGTTTACTACAATATCGACCCGGGTTTCGACTTAGCTGTATTGTATCCGTGTGATAGAATGCCTGAAGATGTCGAAAAGTGAAACCCTGCTACGTTAAACATGTGGAATCGTACAAAGAGTTGTGGAGTTGGAATGCTTTGGGCGGAGTCGGAGTCGTGAAAAATTAGATGTTTTTGAAAAATATCCCAATGGACAACTTGTCAGATTGGTTGGTTGATCTTTAATTTAATGCACATATTGTAGTTGTATAAAAATTATCTTTTTTTAAAGAGAGTCGTGCTGTTGGTCAAGATCGGTGTCGTGTTTTTTTTAACGGCTCCATGATATAATTAATATGCAAGCAGCTTGTTTTTTGTAATAAGAGTCGCAAGATGACGGCTTTGGAACAGCTGGAAATCAATATACATCGACTATCACAAAGGATTCTTAACGAACAAACTAATATATGGTCTTCTCCATTAATTAACCATCTCCGCGGGGGGCGGGGTCTAATTTACTTCTGTAAGAGACCATTTCCGTGCCACATGTAAACTTATTATCATAGCCGCCTTTTTAATTTCATTCACAATTTTTGAAAAAATTTGTTTTATTGCGAACAAGAAACAAGCTAGGTCATTAAAACAGGAGAGAAGATGTATTGTGTACCTTTTCTACACAGCTATATATAGATAAGCATAGTTTTGACGATGGCGTGAGCCGCAATAGCTATCAACTATATTTAAAAAAAAAAAATTGTAGAACTAAAATACATTGCTATTTTTTTCACCGTGTTATAATGGAGTTCTACCAAGTGAATGCCAATTCAATCGATAGATAGGGGAGAAACAAATGAATATTTTTTTCATATTTTTTTTTTAAATCATAACCTTCAAATTATTATAAAAATTAAATAAAGGATCAACGCTGCTGTGAAGTCACGAGTTTGTAAAACAAAAAGACAACTTCAAAATATAGATTTGTCAATTGATTCATTAATTTGTTGTCATTTTCCTTTCTTTATTAGCATTTTATCCGATCCTCAAAACTTAATTTAGAGAGAGCACCTAGCTTTTTTATTTCCTTTTATAGTAATTTATATGTTAAATTGTGAGAACTTTCTCCATTTTGAATTCGTAACGCAGACTTTCCGCCAAAATTGATTTCCAGGAATGTTATAAGCTATCAAAAACAATGTATTGAAATCAATGACTCAAACGTGCATAAGAACAATGCGTTCTGACGTTCTTTTGTTTTCGTCATCGTATAAAAATATATTTCTACAAATCTTCCAAGAAATTGTTTTTGGTTTTAACACATTAAAATCCACACTATTAGTTGTCTACAAAAAAATATAATTATGTACTCAGAAAAACAAAACAATATTAGTTATTGATTGAATTGGTATTTATTTTATAAAAACGATTGTAAATATGTTTACAGATTCCCAGCAATTATTACTTACAATCAAGAACATCCAATAGAAAATTTTAATTATGATGGTTTCATTATTTCTAGCCTACAAATTGCTTACATTCCGTTGCTGCAGTCTTACATTTTTTTAAATTGACTTAATATTTTATAAAATGTAAGATTATTCATATTATTTTTCGGTCTGCTCGGATGACTGAAGAAATTTATTAACTTACGACTCTTGGTGTATTATATTTCATCATCTGATTCATAATAAGTTACAAAAATAATTACCTATTTTCTGAAATAAAGTGACAAAGAGTGAGTAGCTATTTTTTTTATTTACTTGAATCATTTTAATGGTTAAAAGTTTGTAGTAAAAATATCAATGGGTATAAATATACTTGGAAGAAATCTACACCAAATATAAAATAGCCACAATTTAAATCGAACCTTTTCACACATACTGTATTTGAATGAGAAACTATTTGTTTACAGGCGGTGTGTTGTCGAAGAAAGGGCTTTACAAATACAACAGGTGTTCCTGAGACAATATGGCCAAACAACGCGCTGACTTTGACTAATTACTTCGCGCGATCTTCTCTTTATCATCTGACATTTTGAAATGATGACGTCACCACCTTTTGTGGTCGTTCGTAATAACAATAATTATAATCGTCTCACACCAATACCACAGTTCAAAATTTTCCCGAAAACTATCATGTTTTATAGGCAATCCAATCTACTGCGAAGCTTAATAACCACGAGAACCAGTGACTAAAAAAAGGTTTGCACATCAACTTCCTTTCAAATGTTAAATCAGTTATAACTAAGCATTATTGAAACATTCTAGAAATAATTATTACAAATCTTTAATGTTCGGTTGTGAGCTACAAGCTGGCCAAAAAGTAATATCTGGTAGATAACAACCTAGGTAGATACATTTATTGTGAATATTTTGAATATTCTTGGTTCGCAAATTGGCACACCTGTCGAACGCACTCTTCAAATAATACACACAGCTGTCAAACAACATTTTCAAAATCCTTATTGTTATTTTCGCTATATTGAGGATCATTTCGCATGCTTCGTTGTAGGCAGGCGGCTTCAATATTTGATTGATTGATTGATTGACGTGTATTACAGGTTGGTAGGTACTTGGGTGTCTTGCGCTTATATTAATCATAATCTATATGTGATTAGTAATCGAATGGCATTATCGATATGGTATTAATGGGATGCGTTACTCCTTTTGATTGCACAAGTTATTGAAAACGTTTGGCTACTTCTTTAACACCTACCCTATATATTATATTAAATTTGAATAAGAAATTTGAAACGTCATAAAAATGGTTTCTTATTTTTGACTCCTATTGTATATTTCAAGTACTTCAATATATCTATAGCGTGACTTCTGAAACAAGAATTATTATTTTTAATGCGTTATAGTGAATATAAAGTTTTCTTTATTTATTAGTATACATATTGTTCTGAGGAATTTAAAAATACAGGTTAAGCCTAAGCCCGGTGAAAAAAATAGCAATGTATTTGAGTTCTACAATTTTTTTTTTAAATTATAGTTGAAAGCTATTTCAGCTCACGCCATCGTCAGAACTATGCTTAAACGAACATATGCTCATCTATATATAGCTGTGTAGAAAAGGTACACAATACATCTTCTCTCCTGTTTTAACGACCTAGCTTATTTCTTGCTCGCAATAAAACTAAAAATTGTAAATAAAACTAAAAAGGCGGCTATATCAATAAGTTTACATATGGAACGGAAATGATCTATTACAGGAACAAAGAGCACCCCGCAGAGGGACCAGTAATGGTGACCGACATATTTTAGTTTGTTCGTTAAGAATCCTTTGTGATAATTGATATCTATTGATTTCCATCTGTTCCAAGGCCGTCATTCTGCGACCCTTACTACAAAGATGCAAACACTTGGGCGCTGAGTTTGAATTTATATTATGTGATTCCTTTATAACGTGATTAGCGAATTGTGAATCTGTTTTTTTACTGTTAAAAAAGTTATTTTGTAGAACTAAAATACATTACTATTTTTTTCACCGTGTTATAATGGAGTTCTACCACGTGAATGCCAATTCAATCAATAAATGAGCCTAAAACTTGACAATATACATTTTAAGATCCCAATGTTTGTATTTTTAATGTTGTTTTATTAAGAGAACTCTATGTCACACTTTCCTGTTTTCTTTACTATTGCCTTTGGGAATGAAACATTGACTTCTAAGCTTAGCGTGATTTTTACAACTCAAGATATTTTTGCATTTAGCATTTGCACTTTTTATACATGTCTAAAACTCAAGTCCTCAATAATATTTTTAAGCCCTGTTAAAATACGTAGAATTATTAACTAATAAGTAGAAACAAAATATGATACATTAATTTTCGTTTTTATTGAGAAACAAAGCGATAATTTTGTCATTGTGTTCGAAATATGGAAATAAATTTAAATACTCAGCAATTTTATGTCATACTTTCATCTGGTCACCATTTCATAAAGAGCGTGACGAGTTTTTTTTTCATTGAAACCATTTTATGGGTGACAATTCAATTACTGATTCTCTCAATTACATTAAAGATTTTTTATATAAAATCTTAAGCTCTAAAGCACTGATCTGTGGGTATTTTTTTTGCTATCAATAACAGACATCCCAATATTGTCGACTGGCGCTTTTGATTGGACGAGTTTTTTCGCTTTGTTTCACACAACCGGAAGACAATTTAGTTTATCCCCGGCAATTAAAATCTTCTGTTCGTTTATCGAGACTGAAATTACAAAAGAGTCCATTAGAAATGAGGGCCGTATCCCCCATTTTAATTTCTTAAGCTTAGTCTACCCTTTCGATGCCTGAGTACAGAGTGCGATAATATTTAGCTTTTGTTATTCAATCGTGTCAAGATATTTTTTAAAAAGTCAATGTCGTACTTGGTTCGGTAAAACACATAGTAGCAATACTATACATTAAAAAAATGGTTTTTCAAAAAAATCGGCGGCAAAATTAGATTATTTGCTTATATATATACCCCCATTTTTCTTCTCATCGTTTGAGAACTTTATGAAGACCATATGTAAATTAAAAAATAATAATAACACAATATGAGTTTCCTTTCTTTAATATTCAGAAAGTAAGTATATGTTGTTAAAAATATATTAGTACATCTTTGGCATTGTGTTTACAATTAAACATTTATAATCTTTTGCCTAATGACTTATTTTTCACTTAATTGTGTTTTCTAAGCAAATTAAATAATTCACTATAGCTTTCAAACATTTGGCTAGATGTTTTTACTCCAACTTCAGCCATAGAATTTTATTTTGTTCGCTTGGCAAAACAATTTTCTTTAAACTCAGTGATTACAAGAAATGAGAACTAGTCGAAAAAATGTTGATGTTCGATTTTTTTTGCTGTCGAATTATTTCCAAATATTAACTCTTTTAGACAATCACTATTTTCATTTGAAGTAAATAACAAAAACTAGATAATTGTCAAAAATCACTGATCGATATGTTTACTATCTATATCTGAAGGAGTTAAAATAATTATATAATATATAAAATCTGAGAATATCGACGAATAGTAGATGACACAATACGTCGTCGTACAGGTAAGGCCATACTCCTCAAAGGGCTAACTAATTATTTCAACTAACGTCTAACATAATAATAATTTACTCCTTTACTGAGCTGCTCTTTGAGTAATAAAAATATTATACTAATTTATGAAACTTCAATACAATAAATAGTGGTGTTGAAATGGTTACGCGTGGTTTTCGCGTGGTAAAATGGTTTTCCACGACTTTTCTATGATGTATATAAAGCGTTCGACTTTCAAAAACACGGATGCGGAAGTTGATGGAGTCTTTTCCCGAAATGCCGTTGTCAGTAAATATTATTGCTATATTAAGTGTCGTAATTTTAAGTACTAAATGAATGTATCAATGGATCCCCTATTGAAGCAAATTAAAGACATTTTATATATTCTCTTTACTGGCGGCCAATTACACTCTGTAAAAAAAATATTATCTTATAAATTTTAGTTTTATTTAGTTATTTATGATATTAAGAACAGTGTCATGTAAAGGACATTCAGAGATTACTTGAAGCTATTTCCTAATTTGATGGAAATATTTTGAAATATGGGGAGGATACTTACAATTTTGGAGGGGTCTAAAATACAATGAACCCACTATGAAAATCTACTTTCATATTGTATTATTAAAATAGATAACTTTGTTAATTTTTAATTTACTGTTAAATCGTTATCATTGGGACTGAATCTGAAGGCGTATTCTTAAAATATCGGTACGCTCTGGTCGGATAAAAGTCTTTGATTGTTTTTTATCTTTAGAAGTTCGTTTTTAAATTTACATTTTTTAAATATAACATGTTGTATTATTTAATATCGCAAGCAGGATTGTTTGTGTTGTATTATATTTTTATATTCAAAATTCAGGAGTTTTTAATGAGTAGTTAGATCCGTGTTGCAGTGGTCAAAGGTTTAAGTTCTTGGTTAAAGTTCTCACGAGTTCGAATCCCAGTATGGAATAAGTTTTTCAACAAATTTATAGCTTCAGGACACACTGGTGATCAAATTCTAAAAATCCCACGTAACTAGAACCGTGTAAAAAAACAGGTTGAGAAACCAAGCTACAGGCAGTTCGTATCGAAAACTTGTGTTTAGACACCTACCTCAATAAGAATACCATAATCTCTCCGTCGGGAATGGACGACTTAAAAAAACTGATATTGTCATTTGAGATCGATATATTGATCAACTTATAACAATATTAAATGCGGTTGATTTAATAAATTGAAAGAGAGGCTATAATTGCGAATATATGTGTATAATTATGGCCATTAATTATTAAACAAATGTTAATAGTATAAATTAATGAATACATATTATATTTAAGTAGTTATGTACTTAAGAATTCCTTCTTAAAATATGGCGAACATAATGGAGCAGGTAGGCCATATTGTTTGCAATGTGACCATTAGCAAAGTCTTGTCCGCAATTTTGTCTTACAAGGTGGTACTAAAAATAAATGATAGTTCAAGTTACCGAAATATTAGCCTTTATAATATAATAATCTCTGATTATTTCTTACTCTTATAAACTTTAGAGTTTAACCGGTTAGTAATAAGTACCTAATACATTTTTTTATATACCCTGATATTTTCATAATTATTTCTTACTGGTTTTTTTTTAATTTTCTATTATTATTGTTATGAAACTCATTAGAACTAAGTAAATCATCAAAATTTGAAATGGACTAATAAAACTCTTGCAAGGACGTTCGAAATGTATTTATTTATTTAATTGAATATCGGTTCCGCATAACTATCGTATATACAATATAATATAGTACAGGCAGCATAATGGGTAATGATTACTCTGTAATTTTAATTCTTCATATTTCATATATTGTTTTCGTTGTTATTGACAGACAATTTGGAATGTCCACCATTTTTGTATATCGCAATTTCCTGCGCAAATATAGCATATCATAATTTTTGTGAAGCTTTGATGTTCTCAATAAAGGGTCACCACTAACGGCTGCTGATATTTGTATATTTTATTTACATATATGAAACAAATATTTGATAAGTAAATTTTAGAATCAATATTTTCCATAAGATTATTTTAATAATATGAATGCGTGTATCATAATATAGTTCAGAATTACACTGAATAATATAATACGAAGCTCTTTTACATTTCATAATAAATTTAATGTATTTCATTATCAACTGCCTGATTTATTATGAAAATGGTTTTCTGGGAATCCCCCTTATTTAAAGAAATATTTTAGCAATTAGCATAGATCAAACAACTTTACACGGTGTTGCACCCGTTTTTTATAGCAATAATTGCGATTCGAGTCAATAATATTGAAGAAATAATGGTTTTAAAAATATGAGATATTGGACTGTGTAGGTAGTCAGCCCTACGTTTTATTTGTATTTAGAGAGGGCATTGTCCCTCTAAGTACAATGTAAGGGCTTGCCTCAGCAGTCATAATCATAAATTCCTTATGATAAATCTCCCAAGGTCTGGGTCGCTCCAAAAATAGATCTTGCGAATGAAAAATGGGAGGGCTTCGTCGACACAATCATGCCTGGTGTTTTGTATTCAAACTACCAGAGCAGTGGAGGCAAACTGTTAAAGTGCACTTTCTAAAATTTGACAAATATTATTTTTGCTGAGTGCTGAGCAAAAAATTTTATTTTTATTTCTACCAATTTTGTCTAAATTTATACACAGTGAAACCTCAATTCCAGATTTTTTGAGGGACCCTCAAAGCAATAAATTAGCATTGTTCGTATTGGTGTTTGATTGGACTATAAAAAAAAAATGATACATCCGTAAAAACGTATTATACTAGAATGGTTGTTCGGTGTTCTACTGTACTTACTAATTTATACTCTCCTAAGTGCACTATAGTCATAAAATAAAAAATTGGATTTTATACTCATAGTTAAATTTCATTGAAGAATATCAAGTCTTGACCCTGGTGATTATTGACTGTTATGGAACTCACAGGTTTAAATTCTTTTAATTCGTTTAAACAGATTGTTTCATAATTTATTTTTCAACTGGTTTATGAATTTGAGTTGTTGAAACTTTGCACATTTCCAAATGCTTTGTCGCCCATAAGCAGTTTTATCTTTCGGCATCTTTAAACATTCTACCACTCTGATACACTTCAGGTTGTGACAGACAAAACATGTGGAAATGTAAAAAATTTCAACAATCAAATTCCACCAAGCACCTTCAGATGATGTGATTGGTTTAGAGTTTTCTCTTCAAAGGTTTTTGATGGCTTTATTTCCTCTCACTTATCCAATACTTAGAACAGCTTAGCTATTCACAAGTACTGTCCTTGCTGTATTCTGATATCATCATTCTTTCTGAAAGGAAGAAAGGTAAAGCGCAACCAAGTAATGAGTAGGTTTTGATGAAATATTTCTGTTGAGCTTTTTCCATTAAGAATCCATATTGCGACACACTGGAAGCAAAGTGTTCCAAATTTAAAATTATTCATAACGCTTTGTTCATCTGGAGTGAATATAATAAACGTACATAAGAAGATACTCAATATCAAACACACGCAGTCAGAGTATTTATATGAAAATATTATACCTGGACCAATTAGATTTTTTTAAATTTTCAGTAGTTTTCATGATTAAGATGTAATTTATATATATCAAAGATCTATTGCTTATGTTGTGTCTCTACTTAGACAGCAACGAAAAAATTGTCAACAGAATGAGCAATTACAATTGAATTTCACTTCTCTAATACATACAAAATTTGTCAAGGTGCAGTAGGCCTGATTGAAATTTAATTAAAGTATGATTTTGGAGAATCTCAATTTATAAGGTCATTACCCATCATGTTTGCACTACCTCCCTTATTTTGTCAAATGTCAAAAGTATAAGCCCCCTTACAATATTTAAGAATATTGGTATTTTTTTTAATAGTGAGAAAACAATAAGTAAAAAACAAAAGAAATTTCAACAACTTTTAATTAATACACTTCTTAAGCACACATTACAAAATTTACAGGATTCATACAATATACAAACATAACAATGGGCACATAATATTTTGGCACAAATGCAAAACATTAAGACTAGATTCCATGTGAATTCAATACAATTTAAGTCTTATTTTGAAAAAACTAAATTAAATCTTAAACAAAATAAATAGCTCCAATTTCCATCCTAAAAAGTTCTAAGACCGAGACCCAAAAAGAACATATAACGTAATAATAAATTATAGAAATGGTCACAAAAATTTTCATAAATTATAAATTAAGATGAAGAAGAGAAATATTGTACCAACTCTTTATTTAATATTAGATAAAATAATTTAATAGGAATAAGATTTGTCAAATTTCAAAAAAGTTTTTATAATTTGTATATATTATAAAAATAGTGGAAAATGTCACCAAAATCAAGCGCATAATGAAACAAACCAGCAATACTTACAATGACATCTATGATTAACTACACTAGGTTATAAACAACTGCTTCAAAAATATTACCTAGTGGTCTCTTGCATATATATCGTAAGTGATAGAAAGGAAACATGTAATTGAATAGGCTTCAAAAATGTATAAGCATACGGTATATTCTGACTTCTATGTAGTTAAAGCAAATAAATGTAAGTTATAAATTCAATTTTATGTCATCATCATCATCAAATCTCAACAAAAAAAATGTAGGAAGTTATTGATGAAATTTATTCAAGGAATTTACTGTAATATCAGTAGTTTTCTCTTTATAGTAGCTCTATACTTAGATCAGTAATTTTAAATTTCATAATCTCCACTTTCAAACAAAATAAGTTATGAACATAGTTTTCTATAACATAAAATTTATATCAAACCTACAAAATCATAAATTGAAACATCCCTATGGGTTAGAAGCATTTTTAAATGTAAAAAAAAAATACATATTTCACAAAGATTTTTAAGATCATATTGTTATGAAAAAGGAGCTATCCCACTATTTACATTAAAATACATAGTTTGAAAGGAAGTGTTTTTTTTGCATTTTGTCACACACCTAAACATATAATCAAATAAAATCGAAGGAAAGCTAATGATGAAAAAATCATTGCATGTTAGATGTTTTCCTGCCCAGTAACAAAAGAAAACTTACTGCATAGTACTTAATTATTTTTACACAAATGAATGACCATCATAACAATGGTATATAATTTTTTGAACTCAAAACGATCCCATTAATGAAATGTTCATCTATTTAAAGAATCAATATGCGGCACGGAAAGTATTATATATATTTAATAAATGATAAAATATTTACACTGTCACAATGATCAATATTGACACATATAGAATATCACTTCTCACAATTGGTAACACCCATTCTATGAGTGTTTTATTAATTTTGATATAATAAATCAATGACGAGAGTTGATGTCGATTACAAAAGACAAGGCATAAATAATGAAATGGAGAAAAAAGATTTTCGCAATGTGTATTACGTTTAAAAGTAGTTGTCTTTCTACAAAATTTGTGTTGCACATTTGATTCATAGATCAGAAAATGTTAATGCTAAAAAATATATAAAAGCTATCAAGTATAGTAAAAAATCATAAATTCCCTACCGAGTCAAAATATTGATCAACACTAAATCATTCTCAATTCAATAATCATAGAAGAACCAGTTATTCATGACAACAAAAATTATGATGTCTGTTGAGATTCATTAAACATGTGATGAATTCATTTTCACTAAATTTACTGTAAATGTGATTGCATATTGTGAGAATAAAACATAGGCACGTGGATCAGTGAAAACTAAAAAAATAAATCATGTAGCTAGTTGCCATATAACTTGTATTGTTTGAGACAGAGCAAATGAAATCTTGGTTGTTCATTTTACATACTATAAAGTGATATATTCTTAAGTTACACAATAAGCAGTTACTTCCTTTCACAAAAATCAATGCACGGTAATAAATATTATATATAATACTATGCATGTATCATTATAACCAGGTCCTTGCTGTGCCATATTAAGGATATTTCTATACTGAATATTTCAAAACTTAATTCAAACTGCAAACGGATGTAATCAAATCAGCCATCAGTAAATACAGTGGTATCAAGAAAGAATAAATGAATTGAGTATAGATTAGCCATACTTTGTGTGTCAACACATGACATTAAACAATGTTACTAGTAGTTATTCAAATACATTCAGTAAATATTATTTAAAGTTCATCTTTAAGCTTAGCATCATTTAGCACATCAATGTAATTATCGATCATTGCTAAAATATTGCTGAAAAATTCAGTACCATCATCATCAGAATGCTCTGAACTTTTTTTATCAGCCTTCTTGGCAACAATTTTTTCATATAATGTTTGCATTTTGTGAAAAACAACCAGAAGACTTTTATCTTTATAATGATGATGTTTGCAAATATGGCTAAAAGTATTGATAACAGAAAATATTTTATCTATATTGTCGACATTCATACTGTCATATTCAAAATATTCCTGCAGTAATTTACTCAGAATTTCACAAGATGCTGGATTTGACAGTTTACTAATCAAATCAACTTGATAGTACTGTTTTAATTTTTCCTCGTCACCGGGATGCCCCACAACATGATTTTCAAGCACTGATTTGTGTTCGAGAACTAAATCTTCAAGAAGTGTTAGAATTTTTATTTTCAATTTCACATATGATGGGTTGTCTGATGACAAAATCTTATGGAATACATCCATACCATGTTTGGATATAACCTGCTTCTGTGCAAGTGGGAATCTTCTTACAAGACAACCGATAGCAAAAACAGCTTTTGCTTTTACATGTTCATTCTTTTCAAGTGCCAAAATTTTCAATAAATTTTCCCCAGCACCCGACTCCAAAGCATAAATTTGTACTTTGATATTATTCTGCAAAGAAGAGCCAAGTAATTTTATTGCTTCAGCTTTCAACGTCGTATCTGTAGCGTTAAGGTGTGGATAAACTATCTTTTCAAAACCTTTCAGCCTCACAAATTCGTATGCATTATCAAACTGATGTACCAAATATTCCAAGTCTGTTAAGATGTTCAAAATCTCTATTGATGCTCGACTGTCAACGATTTCTCGTTCTAAGTTATCTATTTTTTTATCGGAATGAGGAAAATATTTTTTCAGTAGTTCATATCGTCTAAAAAGGTCCTGCATTATTTCTGAATCAGTTTTAATATCCATTTTCATTTCTTTGAAGTCAGACTTTAATTCTTCTAATGTTCGGAATCTCTTTGGGTCTGTTGGATCAAGAACATCTAGTGGAATATTTTTTAGAGCTTCTTCAATTTCTGCTTTAGTCATTCTTGATGAATCTGCAGTCTGTTTATCTATATTCAATGTGCTGCTATTGGCAGTTATGTTTTCTTTTGTTTCATTTTCATCATTGACGATGGTCAATGACTTCACATCACTTTCATTGACATCCATCAGTTTTGCTTCCGTCACGCCTGTTTCAAAATTGATTCTTATGTGTAAGCCTTTGGGAACAGGTTGACCTGAAAATAAAGAAAAGAATTATTATTGTAAATATATCATGGGGGTTATTGATAAATGAACACTCTAAATAAATGGCAATATTACTTTAAATGTTACAGATCAATAAATATATGCTACTGTATTGCAACATCGTATCACTCTCAACATAATAATTAATCTCACATGATATTTTTATTACTGCATCAATCGAAACATTAAAAACCTATAAAAATGTAGAATTGGAAGCTAATCACAGTAAAAAAAATTGTTTTCAAATTACACTAAAATTGGTTGTTTAAAAAAACAGGTTAAACTAGTTTATGAAATGTGAGATTGGAAAACAGATAATAAATATAATATTAAAACTAAAAAAAACTGTAAATATGAACATTCACACTTTTCAGTTATAATAAATGAATCAATAAAGGCACAAAAAGATTGTTGGAATAAATTGTAATAATCTTTATGTTTAATTAAAACCAAAAAAACTAAATCAATGAAATGTTTGATAACATATTAATCATAATCAAAAATAATGGTTTTAAATAAATGATAAACACTAAGCAATAATTCTTATGTATATTTAGATATAAAAACACTATGAATTGCATAACTATATGATAATTTAATTAATGTTTGATATGACAACGTAATTATACAACCCTTCGATAACACCATTCAAAACCATTATAAAATGTGCTGAGAAGTCGTTCTAAATGATTGATACATTGTGAAAAATTGAAATCAATTATGGATGAGAATGAGACACATTAAGACATTTACCTTTATCTATAATGAGCACAGTCGTAAAATGGTCTCATAAATTTATTTTTAAAAAATATTGTGAAAAAGCAATGGAAACAAAAATTGGAAAAATTCACCGATATTTCTCAAAATGTACTTGATAATATTTCTGGATCATTACCTTTTTTGACAACCTGCCATTCGTGCGTCGGGATAAATTCATCAGACTTATTTGTGTCGTTTTTAACATTACAATAGCAAAACATTACACACATGAACATAACATACGAAATGTTCTCCAGTAACTTCATTTTGACAAAATGCAGATCTCGCCGAATATTTTAACAAGTTCCCTCCAATTGGGCTACATGCGAACCGGTCATCAAAAGAAACCCAGTGTATTTCACGGTATGGAAGAAAATTTTAGATCAATTACAAGTTTTTATAGAAACTGTATTCATCAAAAATTCATTGGTCCACGTTTTACACTTTACGCCATTTGTAAACAGTTTTTCATCAGCTGTTTAAGATATCACCGACATTCCGAGCCTCTGAAAAGGTGTCAAAATGAATATTCTATTCCGACAAATTTTTGTCTATGGAAAGCCAAGCATGTCAAGATTTTAGAATAATGATAATACATATACGAATTTATCGTTTGCCATGCATTCTAATAATTTTTTTAAATGAATAAATTTTCTTTAAGTATACTACCATTTTGATTCAAGTAAAAAAATAATAAGCTACATTTCTGAAAATATATTTTCATGAAAAGCTATCACTTTCATTTTTAAAGCTCTAATTTATAATAAAACATCTCAAATTATTAAAAAATAATTATAAGTATTTCACAGAAATTTAGCATGACTAAAAAACACAATCTCGAAATGATTTATTAACTTTCATAAAATAATTTGCGGAATAATTGCGACTGTTGTAATAATTTTACGCTATCCAATTGTTAACTATAAATAATAATATTTTTGAGTAGTGAAGAATTCTAAATTGAAAAAGTTATTAACTATTCATTATAAGCTTTCGTCATTTTTTTTATTATTATATAAAAACAATCAAAATATCTTTTATATTCCATTTCTTGTCTCAAAAACAAAATACACAAACATTTAAATAAGAATTACATTAATTTACAACGTAATATGAACGATTTCCAGGTTGAACAAGAAACTGTATAAAATAAATTCAAAAAATATTAAGAGCCACTATTCATATCAAAAAAGTTATGAAAAAAGATTTTTTTAAACATAATAGAAAATTTGCAATATAAATTTTAATAATTAGATATTGTTTATTTTATTTTATTTATTTACACGTCACAAAAATTACAAATTTAAGTTCATTATAGATATGTGAAGTGATACATCCTTTTTTATTAATATTTTACTTGAAATTTGTTAATCTCTTTATTTGTAAATGAGCGTCATTATGCACGAATTGCGTATACGCAATTTTGAAACAAATCTTTACGTATTTTTACGAAAACGTATTTTTAATAGTCGATGACCCGTGTGACTGCTCAATTAACAAGTACCGTCACAAAACGTTACAAATTGTCTTTGATTAAAAAAAAATAATTTATCTTTTTTCGGGATGTCTTGCCAGTATACAAGTTGTGAATATAGTGAATATTTTAACATGGGAAACGTCATAATTTTCGAGATTTTCTCCTGAGCTGTCATATCTCGACGGCACTAAGCTACAATCAAAACAACAGTAATTACAGTAACAATTATAAAATGAAATTTGCGGAGCATCTGGGTGCGCACATCACACCAGAATGGAGGAAACAATATATAAATTACGAGGTTAGTTAATTTCTCTAAACACTATCACTCACTGTCAAATAAAATGTATCTAACGAAGAATCAATTAAATTTTTAAAAGCCATTTGTTAATTGACCCCACTCATTCATGGTATCTAACATTAAGTTTAAATTAAAGTCTATTATTTATTAGTTAATATTGGTACTGGCATTTAAAAAAATCAAGCATACTTTTTAATGTTTCAATGAATATGTCTTCCTTTGCCGATATTTTAGATGCTTATGAATCATCAAAAGTAGACTTCTATAATTAATGTGTAACCAAAATGTCCCAGATTTGTTTTTCTAGATTTTTATTCCATGACAGAAAAGATTAACTACAATTAATAAAAATAGTACTTATCTTTTGCAATGTGTTACTCTTTTTCTATCTGAAACCAATAAAATTTACTACTGTGATTCCCTAGAAAATTCGATTTCTTACACGACAATACCAAAATCCCTTATATTTCAATCAAGGAAACCAACAAATTATATCAGTTATGAAAAATTGCTACATTCCATTTATTTCATTGAAATCTTCTTCTTTATTATTAGATTTATTATTTGACTTGTTATCTTTATGGATTTTTAATGGTGACAATGCATCTCGTTTTTTGCGGTTATTATTATACATCATAGTTATATTTTTCTACAGAACTGCATCTTTACTTGTGGCATTAAGTAAAATTGTGGGTAGAAAAAAGAGTTATGTAAAAAAAAGCATAGGAAACAAAAAAATCTGAACTAAAAAAAACAATTTTTCTGTGCTTGAAAATGATTACTTACAAGGCACTAAATTGTATGATATTCCTTTTTAAACCAAATAATTACTGACGTGGTTCCTTCCACTATAATTTTGTCACATTGTTTTTTTTCATTCTTCATTTTTTATGTAAAGCTTTTGTGCTGATTGTACTACTTGGGTTAGTGAAACTCTCATGTTAAATTTCAATTTAATATAAACGATGGAAATTTTTTTGAATGCATTTTTGAAGATGAAGATTTTTTTTAACAATCTTGAAAAGATAAAAGATGGAACATATTTGAAAATTGTGTTTGTGTGTGAAATATTTTTTGAAAATAATTGTCTTATTAGGTGTTATAAATTATATTTTTTGTTTATAAAGATGTTTTTATCTGTGTGTTTTGGTTTGTGAAGGCAATGGGCCTTCTATATGCAATATGTTTGAAAAGCATCATATTAATTTTTTTTTATTGTACAGATGAGATGAAAAGAGTTCATTTATTAAAAATTTTATCTTAATATTTTCTCCAAGGAAATGAAGGCGATGTTGTATGTGGCAGTAGAGGAGGCTCCATCAGCAGAAAATGTGGAGCCCGAAATTCTTTCTCGACATTTTGCAAATTTTGATGAAAATTTTTTCCATTATTGTGACCAAGAACTAAAAAAGATCAATACGTTTTATTCAGGTTAGTGAATGCATAGTGTATGAATATTAAATGGAAAGCTGTTTTTGATAGAAACATAGATTGTAGCATATATAGCTAGGATTATGTACCATTTATAATCCTCATTTGTTACA
The DNA here is from genome assembly GCA_028555115.1 of Himalopsyche japonica. Lineage (NCBI taxonomy): Eukaryota > Metazoa > Arthropoda > Insecta > Trichoptera > Rhyacophilidae > Himalopsyche > Himalopsyche japonica. The sequence continues at coordinate 3,096,796 of JAHFWJ010000348.1, read as the reverse complement.
TACTAGATGGAGTTATTTACCATGTTAAAATTTACATGGCTTATGGAAATGTAAAACTATAGAACTTTCCTTCACAATTTTAGTAGTTCATTCTGTAAACACTTATTGGCACTAATAATTCTGTAAATACTAATATTATATATGAATATGTTGCACTAGTTACATAACTGTAAAACAACATAGTCTCATCCCATTTCCATAACTTAACAGGACATACATACCATTACCATCTCAGCATTCATTCATTCAATCAAGATTGATTTTCAAGGAAAAACCCGGATTGAAATGAGTGACAAAACATGTGGAAATGTACAATGTTCCATCAATTCAAACACTATATTCCATCAATCATTCTTATTCGATATCATAAATTATGAAAAGATTTCTTTGAAAACTTTTTCATCTTAGATTTTGGAGAATTGATGTTATTTAATTTTAATACAATGTCAAAAAATATGCTGTATTTCTATTTTTGAGCAATTTGAATACTTACTGCCGAGTTCACTTCATTGTTTTTCTGGCTTGTTTTTATTTTCCTTAGAGTGGAATAAATTGAAGAAACTTTTGAATTGTATCCATATGTACAATTCATTTCTGTACTGAATTCATATACTCAAAAATATCAGTTTCATACAATTATTATCATACATACATAATGGTTTCCAGTGTAGGCTCTAAATGTTTTAACCTTTTGCACTCGAGCACTTTTTCGTATGTGCCTACCAGCAACTCGACGCGTTTTTGTTGTTGTTGCGAAAATCACATTCGCTACATGAATCAAACTAATAAAATAAATATGTATAAGATTTAAAAAAAAATATTTTTTTAATTTTTTCTGTAAAATAGACATATAGTGAATATAATGTACATATTTTTATTTTATTTGTAATTCTTCATTTTATGGTATTTCACAAGGCAATCGCCAACATGTAATCCTGGCTTATTTACGCAGGTCTCGCAAAACAGCCGTGTTTCCGATCTCCCGCCAGAAATTTTTCTATTTGAACATATTGCACAATCCTTCTTAGGCCCTGAACGTAATATATGTAATTTATCTGCAAGACGGTCTTCTGTAGGAAGTGTTGAAGAATCCACCATGCATTTCGATGACCACACTTATTGATATTACGAGAGCCGACTATCTTTGGCTATGATTTTTTATTAGAAAATGACTCCCCAATGATCTATTATTGTGATCTAGTTGAAATCGACCAATAAAAAATGTTAAAAGTATACAAAAAATGACTTTATAAACATGCCGCCACTGTGGCGACATCCGAGTAATACGATAAACTTACAATGCCGCCTCTATGGCGGCATTCGAGTGCAAAGGGTTAATAGCAGTGCTTAACGTTTGAGTGTACAGTGGTTACCTCAAATTTTTGGATTATTCCCTTTGGCAAAGCCAAAAAGCTATTTAAATAACACAGCGTAGCTGAAATTTCATCAATATATGCTGCAACTTAATCTTGACAGCTATAGTCTCATTAAGTTAAATATAAAAGCATCTCTTTCATTTTGAAAAATTTCATGCTGAAAAAAAAAATTCTTTTAAAGTTTTGTAGACATGGTCACTCAATTTTGTTTCATGGATTTTTCTGATTACTATGTAACACACATTATCTATGTCACATTCAAAGTAACTGATTCAGTCAATTACTCATCAATAGTGATTAGTTTCTTGTTTTCGGCAATCAACTTAGTCACTTCAAATCTAGCCATTGATGCTGAACATTGATTAAATATATTGTTTATGTTACCATTCTGTCTTTGTCTTTTGGCAAACATACAAAGTCTTCCAGCAGTTCTTAAGACAGATGTGATGGTCGCTAAAAATTCAGAAAGGAACTCACTTTTTAGTGTATTTTATGCATGTCTATTTAATTTTCATTACTCCGAGAATTTCATTTTTACCCCAATAAAGGTAATTTATCTTTGTTCACCTATCACTGAGTTAAGAGTGTGATGTTGCTGTGCCAATCGTATTTTAACATAATTCATTCATTTTCAATAACAATTTTTTTTGCCAATCGACAATTTAACAGAAAAGTTGGCTGAAGCAACCAGGAAGTTTGCAACACTTCAAAGCGAGATGAAACTCACATATGATCAAAAACAAAAATCAGAATCAAAAAAGACAGCGATGCCTCATCGTAAAGTACAAGAGATGAAGTTAGCTTTCAGTGAATTTTATCTTAGTCTCATACTGCTTCAGAATTATCAGAACTTGAATCACACAGGATTCAGAAAAATATTGAAAAAACATGATAAAGTAAGTTACCTTATTTCTCTATTTATTGACTTATTGCTCAGAACAGGGCAATTAGTGCAAAATTTAGGGCTCCCAACTCGATTGTGCTTGTAAGCACATTTGAGATTGGAATAGTGGTGGTGGTGAAAGTTGTATTAAGAAATGAATAAATTGGTATGTGTTATATTCATTATCCACGAATGGTAAAAGCTTTCTTCACAAAATTCATTGGTTTTAGATTGAAATTTTTTTAATTTGTCCAATTTGGATAGTTCTTCTCTGACAGTGAATTTTCTTCTAAGTTATTAGCTGTAGATGTTGGTGCAAAATGGCGAGCTGAACATGTTGAACAATCTCACTTTTATGTGAATAAAGACATCGATAGACTAATTAATGATACTGAAGCGTCTGTTACAAACGAGTTGGAAGGTGGTGATAGGCAGAGAGCTATGAAAAGATTGCGTGTTCCTCCATTAGGTGAACAACAAAGCCCATGGACAACTTTTAAAGTTGGGCTATTTTCTGGATCCTTTTTGGTACTTCTGGTGGCTGTTGTTTTATCTGGTAAGTGGAATGATCATATTTTTTGTCTTTAAAGTTTTGATAGCATTTTTATGTGATTTTTTTATTTTATAAATTTCTGTATTTGAATTTAAGAATATCATCTCAGCTATTTCATTTATTTTAGTTTCTTACTGAAAAATCCTAGCTAAAATGTTCATACAAAGAGTTTTTTTTAACTTAACACATGCAAGGCAAGAGCATTATTTCCTTTTATTTTTATTTCCTCCGAAATATATTTTATATATCACAAATTCATTGTACCTTTTTAACGAATACTTTTACAAACATATATCACCAAAAAATTTACACATTCACAAAATATGTTTATACGATGAACACATTAAGAATTTCATGTTCAGTCATTTATGCTTCGAACCGTATGCTTGTGAAATAATGATTATTTAGTTTAAAGTTTGGTCATTGTAGATCAAATAATCATAACCTATTTGAATTTTTATTTCAGCACTTTTTCATGACAGTACTTCACAAAATCTAAAGATAGCACTTCGACTGTATAGGGGACCGATGCTTATTATTTTGTTCCTATTCCTTATTGGAGTAAATGTTTATGGCTGGAGATCGTCGGGAGTCAACCATGTTCTTATTTTTGAGTTGGATCCTCGAAACCATCTCTCAGAGCAACATCTTATGGAGATGGCAGCAATTTTTGGCGTTGTTTGGGCACTTAGCATATTGAGTTTCTTGTACAGTGCAAGTTTAAGCATTCCACCGTTTGTGAATCCACTATTTTTGACAGTGATCATGTGTGCTTTTATGCTGAATCCGTTGAAGATATTCAGACATGAAGCCAGATTTTGGTTTTTGAGAATATTTGTAAGTATAATTTTTCTTAGATTTTAAATGAACATGTTTTATATATACATTCTTATAGTGGCAGCCAGAAATGATATTTTTAAATCCAGAGTGCTGTGTTATTGATTAACCTAGACTGCACTGAAGATCCATCAGAGCAAACTGTTACGAATGATATAAAAAATAATTTATTTAGTAAACATGCAAAATCTTTAGTATGATTAATCAAATTTTGCATTTAAAAATTGACCTTGTAATTCTTGTGATGCATCAATGTAGTCTGGGTGCTCTAAGTTTTAAAGTGTTGATTGGTTTATCTAAATATTTTTTTCTTGCATGGCCATAGAGCTAGAATACTCGAAAATTTGTGCTGTGTTGGCAAAGCAATCTTTAAGTTCCAAATTTAATTATAGCTCTCGCAATATGGTGTTTTTATGATTCAAGATACTAATACCAATTTTCCTGTATGTATTAATCTTAAGTCTATAGCGAGAACACTTTATTGTTCCTGAATAAATATTAACTCACACAACCAATACACAAAGATTTAATGGAATTACAAATATGCATTGTGGTCGTTCATGAAAATAATCACAGTAGGCCCCCATTGAAAATTTTTATGAATTTATTAATGATCTACTTGGTACTTTTGTTTATTTCAATATGATTTTATATCTTAAGCACTGTCTTGCATGCCTAATAATAAATGAGCCAATTAGAAATGAAGTGGGCCAATTGATGTGTTTGGAAATAATGAATTTGATCACTTACGCTATTCTACATGTTTTAATAAATAATAAAAGTAAAGTAAGCTTATGTATATAAACAGTATTTTGTTCTTTACATAAAAATATTCATTGATCTAAGATTAATGTCTGAAGTAAATTTGATTAAAACCTTCTATAAGTAAGTTTCACAATTTTGTCATTTGACTCACTACAATTCTTGAGGGATCAAAGAAATTGGGAATTCAAATAAGTTGGGAATTCATTTACTTAAGTTTTCAACATAATTGACTTTGGTTATTGATGACTTTCAAAACCTAGTATGTGATTTTTTCAAAAATCTTCAGAACTGATAAAAAAAACTTGTTCCTGCCTCTCTTACATTCCACCAAAACTAATTGTACAATATGCCATATTGAGTTCATTTATTCATTTCACACAAAATTTCAAAACAATGCAATAAAATGGATTCCTTTAAAAAAGTAGATATTAAATTTTAAATTAAAAAAACAAATGCGAATACCAGTTTCGACTGTTTCATTTATTGATGTCTGCAAATTCCCACCCACCCATTTAGACCTTGGCGGCAGTGATTAGCTAAGCAGCACTCCTAGAAAAATTGATTATGATTGTAAAATTGGTAAAAAATGCATAATCAAATTGAGTTACATTGTATAGGTATTAATCATTTAATCATTTGGTATACTGCAGTGGCACTAATTATTTTTACGAGAGTGAAAAATATCATTTTTTCTTTATGAAAGTGTTGTTTTTATCACTACAGAAAATTAGCATAAATGTTGCACAAAATGCTGAACTACATTAAATAGTAATTTTAATTGAACCCATTCTTTGAAATACTATTTTATTTTAATTTTTGTAATCATATTGTAATCTAGATAATGGATTCATCTTTTGTAAACTGAAGGTGTTTCTTATCTTGTAATGTTTGATTGTTTAATGTGCCATGTAATCATTAACTTTATTATTTGTATGGTTTTTTGTCCACATAGATATTGCATTGTTAGTTCTATCATCTTATGTTGATTAAGATTTGAGATTAAAATGGAATAATTGTTTTGAATTCATATTTCATTTACGTTGTCAAACAATATGAAAGAAATTGTTAGAAGAGCTATGGAAACAAAGTGTATTTTTTTCTGATTTTATCAGCTTTGTTAAACTTATATATCACCACAAGTTACATAAGTTGTTAGTTACAATTACATGAGCCGTTTGATATCAAATACTAAAAAATTAAAATATGTTTAAAATTATTCTATTATACCTTTAAGTGTGTATTGTAAGTTTTCAAAGGACGTATGACTTTTTTTCCTTGAACTTTGCCATTTTCTTTGTACAAATGCTTAAAATTTCCTTGAATATTTAATAATAAAAACATATTTTTAGTACTTATTTCCGCAATATATTTCATGATCAGGACTGGTTTCGCTCATTGTCAGCATTATCAAGTTTCAGTTGATAGAAACAACATGAGAGAAACTGGTCCTGATGATAAAATATATTGTGGAAATAAGCACTAAAAATGTGTTTTTATTATTTAAAATATCATGCCTTTCCATCAAGAAGTGACATTTTGCACCTTAAAAGTGATTTCTTTGAATGTCATAAGCTGATATCATTTCTCTGAAACATGAGCTTTCTTAAGGACAAATAAAAAAAGTTTTTAAATTAGTGTTTGGTATAAAGTATTGAATTTTTTTCCTGCCCCTCAATCTCGATAGGCAACGATTTTTTTAAAATTCAATATTGCTTTGAATTACTCAATTATCAAAAAGTCATATTTAAATTGTTGAAACTTTGTACAATTCCACATATTTAAAAAGTTGTATGCTTGTCAGATCACAATTTAGTGAAACTACTATGTATAAAGTAATTCTTGTTGGGTTGAAGGTTTGTTAACAATACATTTGTACAATTTCAATATCCGAAGACTGTAGAAGGTACAACGAATATTTATGTGTTTTCTATGCATTTGAATTCGAAATAACGTCTGGCATTTTTCTTTGTTAGCTTTAATTATAGTGCAAATATTTTTATCCTTGATAGGGTCGAATGATGGCAGCTCCTTTTATCCAAGTGGCTTTTGCTGATTTCTGGATGGCTGACCAGTTAAATTCTTTAGTGACAGCGCTGCTTGACTTCCATTTTCTTATTTGTTTCTATATTACTAGTGGAAATTGGCTGGAAGCTGGAGGTAATATTAATTAACTTTTAACTGCCAATTCTAGGTGGGGAAGAATTGTATTTTAAAATAAAACAGGATTGATATTGCTTATTGCCAGCATTATTAAATTTTTTTTTAAATAATGAAAACACATTTTTTAGTACTTATTTCCACAATATATTTTTTGATTAGGACGGTTTCGTTCATCGCGAGCATGAGTTGATAATGTGTGTTTTTATTATTTAAAATATCAAGCCTTTCCATCAAGAAGTCACATTTAACACCTTAAAAGTGATATTTTCTTTCAATGAATGTATTTCACTCTTTAAATTACTATTAGTATGGATTTTTTTATTCAAATCAAATGATACAAGCAATGTTTGGATCAAGACCTGTACCATATCTTTTAAAATCATGGCTAGTAATTTACTATGGGTTATTAAATTGAATTATTTATTTGTTGTTTTGACAGATAGCACTCAATGCTTGGAACATTCCTTTATATCACGGCCGATAGTGAATTGTTTACCGGCATGGTTCCGGTTTGCGCAATGTGTGAGAAGATACAAAGATTCTAAAGAAGCCTTCCCTCATTTGGCAAATGCGGGAAAATACTCCACGACTTTTATTGTCGTTATTTTTGCTACACTTAAAAGCTATTATGATAGTAAGTTACATGTTTAACTATATTTTTACAAATGAAATTATAAATTTCTCAAATTCATTCATATTTGAATGAAATAGAAAATATATTTTTACAAGCAATACATTGTATATAATTAGTACAAAAATTAATACTCACTGTTCCTTCGCCATTTAGGTTCCTATAGTGATCCTTATGACAATCCATTTTTATATCTATGGCTGATGTCTCAGTTGATATCATCTTGCTATGCATACACTTGGGATTTGAAGATGGATTGGGGATTACTAGACCGGAGTGCTCCACCCGAGAATCGTTACCTTCGTGAAGAAATTGTGTACAGTTCTGGAGTAAGATGAATAGGAAATAATGTTGAACAGTTAATTTTAAATGAAATTCATTTTCTAAAAAAGTTTTATTCCGTTTCAGTTCTACTATTACTTTGCTATCATAGAAGACTTCTGTCTGAGATTCATTTGGGCTTTGTCATTTATAATAATTCAAAATAATTGGATAAGTTCTGAAGTGATGGTAACAATTTTGGCTCTCCTTGAAGTTATCAGGTAATATAATGTAACATACATTTATTTCTTGGGGCTAAGGTTCATAGGGAAAAGCTGCAGTCTTGAGTTGATGAAAAACAAACTTATAATTGTTTCTAATATTTGTATAACACTTTCATAATTGTTGTTTTTCTTTATGATATTTTTCAATAAAATTATTTTGTATTCTAAAAAAATCATGTAGTATATTTATATATTTGGAAGTGATAAATATTTAACTTTTATATATGTATATACTCTTGATTTGTAGACGATTCATTTGGAACTTTTTCCGCCTCGAGAACGAGCATCTTAATAATTGTGGGCAGTTCCGTGCTGTTAGAGATATATCAGTTGCTCCAATTGACTCTTCTGATCAGAATACTATCCTCAGAATGATGGATGAAGAGAATGGGGTTATTAACAGGTAACCTTTTATAGTTTTTGTTATCATTCAAGGTATTATTTCCAAAGCAGTTTCTAAGTTTCACAATTGAAAAACGATAAATCATCGGTTCGAGGAATGTTGCAATGATTTTATCAGCACATTCTTAGAGCAACAGTATAATTGCTTCTTAAAACTGAAAGTCCGATATTTCATTTTCCAGACATCAAAAAAAGAAAACACCTAAAAAAACAAAGGATCCGGAAAAAAGAGCTCTCATAAAAAAGGAATCTATACATGATTTGCAAGTGGAAATGGACCAGTCTTCAAAAAAGTTATAACAAAACTAAATGCAATTTAATTACCAAAATTAAAGTTCTGCTGCTTAAATTCTCGTCTTTATAAATGTAACGAGTATGGTACATTTTATTCGGGTAATGTGGCCCTTTTCCTTAATAATGCAATATTTATCTGGATATAATTGAAATGTTTTTGTGTGTGTAACATTTAAATTTCTTAATCATTCGCTATTATTCCATTATAGTTATCTATGCTACATGGAAATCAATTCAATGAAACACTTAAAAGTAATGAGTATTATCTCAGTATCTTATCAATAGAAATTTGTTGCTCAGTTGTCAGAGATCTGATGAAGAATTTAATTGAAGTACAAAACCACAGTTCATAACAAATATTTCACTAAACTTTCATGTCTTTTATTTTAAACTCAGGGTATTATATTAGCAATAGATGATTGATGTTTCAAAATTTGATTAACCTCGATTAATATGAAATTTTGATATTTTGAATATCATGAATATTAAAATATTTTCACTAGGTGACATTTATATGATGGTTGTACATTATAGATTCTTGTTATTCAATTTCAGTGGATTGATTCAATTGACAGTGAAGATTCTTACAGTTAAATCGTCTTTTATATATCAATTCAAATTATTGTGATGTTTACTTATTTATTTTATGTTTTACTTAAATCAGCAATTCTTATTATACTATGATACTATAATATAGTTTAGCATTTATGCTATAAATTCATATTTCACTATCATTTTTTAAAATATATCTTTTTCAAAATTTAAACCATCATGTGTTGCTTTGTTTGAAATTGTACTTTAAAAAATTCTGCATTCATTAAAATATAAGTAAAAAGCACTTGTTCACATTCAAAAATATTTGGTGATATCTTATCAATTGAAATGATGTTTGAATAATAAATCTAATTTACTGGTTTTTTGTTACCGAATCAATAAATATATATATATAAATGGTTGATATATCACCATATAATTATTGTGTAAGGCACCATAGACATTTAGAATTTACTTATCATCGATGACTGATTGAAATTTCAAAAACAGTCTGAATTTATTGTTTTGGTATTATTTTGTGCAATTCTTAACTGGTTGACTTGTGCCTTGTGAACCAAATTCTTGAAGTTTGTATAAATAGAATATTGAGTCTATTTTCATACATACCATTCTAATGTATCCCAAAGTTATAATAAGTATTATATATTATTTGATAAGAAATAATGTATTTAAGTTTAAGAATGTTGGCTATTTTTCATTTGACTATTGGTCGTTATATAAATATGTTTTTGCATATGAATTAAATTAAACATGTGATATATGAATATTAATTTAAAAACCTTAAAACACGTGAGAAACTTAAGACAAAATTGTTAGTTTTTGTTTTAGAATAAGTATATTTTGCTTCAGAGCTTGTGTTTAAAATCCCATAAGCATTTTGAGTTTTTATACTTCCCTATAACATCTGATGGTGGTGTAATTTTCAAAATGTGCTTTTATTTTTAAGATAAAATTTTTGCTTGGGAGTCACCGGTTTGCTATTATACCTTGTAAATTACATAATAAATTTGTATTTCTGGTATTTTTCTTTTCATTGGCAAATACAATAATTTGTGTTTCTTTTATGTTTACAATGTCTGACACAATAATGTTTAGCTACCTCCATTCGAGTTTTTCTTTTACCCATATACTGTTAACATCTCAACTGTTAAAATGGCTGATTAAAGGATATTGATAGTCGATACTCCCAAGAGTGTTAACAGTATTAAAACTTCCATGTACAAGTTAATTTTTCTTCTAAAAAATATTCCAATTTATCTTGATAATCTCCATTAGTTTATTTAACACCATTGCTATCAAATCTTTTTTTATGTTTAGTGTTGGAATATCCTTTACACAGTTAAGAAAAGGTTGAAATGATATAGTTACCAATGCCACTTAAAAAGTATTTTCACCGATGCCGACCATTTTTATTTTGTTAAGGTAATTATAGAGTTTCATAAGTTTTAATTAATAATGATTATCATTTTAGCCTTAGTGAAGAGTTGACTTTTTCTCTGATAAAGGGCTTTCTAATTCTTCTTATGTTATTATTTAATTTTTAATATAAGAGAATACAAAACCAATAAATTATTTTTGATCATTTTAGATGTAACATTATATTTTTTTTATGTACATGTACCAGATTTAATTAATTTTAATTTAATTGTGAAACTTATTTAGATACTTAATTTTGTAATACCAGTTTTATTATTCATGGTTATAAATTAAATTTGATTAAGTTTAAATATGATTTTTGTGATAAGCATATTGTTTGACGTAAGATTTTTTTTTAATTAGAACACTCAGAAATAGAAAATCATTATAGACAAACCATACTATCATTTCTCAGCACCAAACTATTGACTTTCATCTATCTAATGTAGATATAACTGGCCTAATAATTACGCAGATGTTATTAAGATTTAGAGATTACAATTTATATGAAATGCAACAAAAAAAGATGAAAAAAGAATTTTCAATGCCAAATAATATGTCTTGAAAATCATTTTTCATTTGCAATAGTAGTTATCGTTGATTGTTCATTTTTTATTGCTGTGAAATAATTTAAATCTACAATAACTGACAGATATGCCTGTATTTCACCTCCTTGACGATGCAATATTGATTATTGTAAAATAAATAACTCTACTGAATGAATTTTTTAAACTATAATTTCTTTTTAACACAGTGAATAACAATATATTTAAGTTCTACAAAATTTATTAGATATTTAGTTGATAGATTTAGCTATTTCGACTGGTGGTATCATTTACGAACACCACGTCAGCCAAATAATTGTTTTGGAAAACAAAATTTAAAGAAAAAAGTAAATTCAAATTTCAACATAGTTTAGAAAATTCCTTAGACCTAAAAGTCTCTAAGTTAAATGCATTGGAACAATTGGAAATTAATAGATATCAGCAATCCAATGTCATTCATAATAAACAAATAAATATAAATCACCGCTTCTCAGACTATTGCGAATGTTTAATGAATTTGTTTAATAAATCATCTTAGTACAATACTTATTCACTATTTATGTTTATTTCCCAAAACATCCAGGTTAACTCTCACTTCGAGAAATACATAGAATCAATTTGCCATATTTTATAATTTATTAGTTCAATATGAAAATAAGTTGTTTGAATAGAAGAAAAGATCTTTTATGTACATTTTCTACACAGCTTTATAAACATTAGTAAATGTATGTTTAAACATAGTTCTGATGAGGTCGTAAGCCAAAATAGATAGCAACTATAATCTTATAAATTTTGTGTAACTAAAATACATTGCTATTTCTTCACCATGTTATAATGGAGTTCTACCAAGTAAATGCCAATTCGATCAATATTTTTTCTTTTTTTTTGATTGGCTCATTGTTAAGTCTTCCAATATAAATTGTTAAATCTTTGTATGTCTTGATAGGGGATCAATAATTAAAATGCGATACAGAAAGAAGTGATATAAGCAAGGTGCTTAAAATGTAAATATGTATACTTAATTGTTAGAAAATTCCTTGTTATGAATAAAAAGATTGAAATTTGTACAATTTTTCATTGTATTAGTTAACAAATTTCATGGATAATTAAGTTATTGTTATTGTGTTCTTCTAAGCAAATAGTGAAATTCAAGCGCCAGGAAGATTTTTTTATTTGATAAGTAGGTGTATGCTCTGAATACCAAAGAGGCATGAATGGACCCCAACGGTTGGGAAAAAAATTTGTACAGTTCTGTTGCATCCGTGTGATAGAATGCCTGAAGATGCCGAAAGGCAAAACCAGTGTCATTAGTGACAAAACATGTGGAATCGTACCAAGTTGTTACAATTCAAATTTGACACCTTTTGGCGCGAATGGTTCATAAAGTGCTAAGATTACTGCTAACACACATTAGGATGCCCTTTTAATTAATTATTGAGTTAAGGAAATCAATGTAATTTTATATTTGCTATTTATTGACTAGGAAAAACCTGATTCCGTGTGGCCTGTAAAAATATGCTTATAATAGAAAGCTTCTAATTTTCCAGGGTTGTTCAATAGTTGAATGTCAAACATTTTGGAATTTCGTACTATTATATTGGTCCAAATGGATGTTTTCACTCATTGATTTACTGATTTGTATACGAACCAATATCTGTGATATTTTTTTAAATCCAAACCACCTCATGAATCAAGGCTCAAAGAAAATCCTAATAATTATTAATAGTTAAATTTTCAAATCATTTCTTGGATTCTGACACTTTCAACGAATTTGAGTTTTATGGTATTAAAATTTCATCAAGCATTTCAGTTGATGTTAATAGTGTGATTAGTAATTGCCTGGAATGGAAAGATAATGACAAATTATTTTTCTTGTTTTTTTTTTATTCTGATACTTATTATTTACTCATCATTACCTCAGTATATTAATTGACTAGTATTGGGGAAAATTGTGTGAACAAAATAATATCGTTACTGGGTTTCATCATTTTAATGAATAATGTTTATTGAGTATCTACTATAAAGCAACTATCTTATAAACAACTCTTGCAGCTGAATCTTGTGGCACATAGTTAGTTTTATGACCATACTGAAACATAAGTCTCAATTCACCTATTTTCATTTTGGGTAATAGATTAGGTATCCATTCAATACAAAAAGGCGTTGGAATGTTCTGATCTGGTTCAGTGTAACCAATTTTTAAATATGTAATTAGTGACCCTGACTTGATATTGGTAGTTGTTACATTTGGTGAGGTTTTAACCGGTTTTTTTGGTGAATTTTTTCTGGATTTTGTAGATTTTACTGGTGATGTTTCTCCACTCGGTATTGCCTCAATATGAGTAAATGTTCCATCTAAATTTTGCTTGAAAAATCGTGTTATTTCGATTTGAATCTGTAACCAATAGTTATATAAACACAGTATGCATATCAATTGTTCTGAGTGAGAGTGAATAAAGACAATAATTATTCCAATCAAAACTTACATCGGATGTGTCAAATATTTTCTTCAAATGGAATATATTAATTATATTCCAGGTATATTTGGTAAATTTTCCTAAAGGCACAGCATCTTTACGTACAAATACTGAAGTGTGATTTGGCAATCTCTTCTTTATAGCTCCCATGTTTATTCTCTCTTGTAAACATTCAAAGAACAACTGTAAAAATAGTGGAACAAGGTGATTAAAACCCATCTTATTCATAATTATTATATGTTGAATCAGGGTGATTTTGATGTAACTTCAGTATCAGACTTAAATCATTCTAATCAAAATTTTATTAAAGAGAAATAAAGTTTATGGTGTAAAACATAATTCCAATAAATTTAGTTGTTCTTAAGTGAAAAAAGGTATTTTGCAATTTAAGATAGAAAAAACTGCTCACTCGATATATAAAATATGAAATCAAAAAAATGTATCAAACCATGGCAAATTAAAAATAGCATCATCGTGAAATTTCGGAAAATTATTGTTAAGTTACGAGTAATTTAATGGAATTTCCAATTATAAAAATTAATTTATCTAACCTGCGGTATGTGAAATACGAGGGCATCGGGCTTTCCGCTAAACTGATAATGCATTGTTTGATTAATATTTTCTGTGACAGATGACAGCCATTGAGTGAATGTAAAATTTGCATCACTCTCGTAAAGAACTTTTGGTTCTTCAACAAAGTCCTTTTTTTTAATTTTAGAATATCTTCGAGGTTTTCTCAGGAGAATATCATCACACCCATCACTGTTCTTTACAGGACTTGTCTCACTGTGCTCGCTAGATGCATTTAATTCATATATTTTATTACTATCGAAAGGCGTATCGCAAAACTCAATGGGAAGATCATTACACACATAATTGTTATCGGCGTTGACAACCGAGATATTTTGAAAATTACTGTAATCTGACAACATTGGATTGCAATAATTGTTGGCACCGGATGATTTCTTGCGTTTTCTAGAAATATTCTTTATTTCAAGAATACTTTTACTAGGCTGGTTATCAGTATGTACAATACTTCCTAAAGAGATGTCGCTTTGATTAGTAACCTCATCAGAATTGTCTGCTGTTAAGAAAAACATTTCTTCGTCAGAATCGGAAGATGTTAATGTATTATCATTGTATAAATTAGGTTTTTTCACAGCCTTTTCATTCTCCTGAACAGTGCTACCAACGAGAACATCGTTATGTATAAAATGATAGCTTGTAGCAACATGAGGATCTGATATATTTTCTGAATCTTTTTTACCAAACAAAGAATCATACTGTTCTAATGAAATAATTTTTAATGAACAGTCGTCACCTGCTATAGTATATACATGGTCACTGTGGTTTTTCTGCACAGACAACTCTTGAATATCAATAAATTCACTATTTTTAACGGTGAGACCTTTTTCTTCTTTCCAGAATTCCCTTTGATTACTGATATCAATATTATTGGAAGAAACATTCAACTGAGAACTATCTTTATTATCATTGTTCGCATCCTTTGAGTTATCGTCAACGATAATATTTGAAAGATTTATCAAATTTCCACTATCAGACAACATGATTTGAATATCTATTGGTTCTGATTTATCATTGGGGGACTTTTTAGAAGAAATTACATTATCAGCACTATTGGCCAATAAAACATCACAAGTCTTCACAATATCATTATTATTATTAGTTTTATAAACAACTATGTCCTTTAATTCGTATCCAAGATTATCTGAATAGTTGATATTATTTTGTAATTCATTTGAATGCAGCTCAGCATGGAGTTCAATCATATGGCCGTTACCATTAGGTAGTTCTATTACTTGTGTAACAAAAGGAGAAAGTGCATCTTCAGCCAGCTCTTGCGTTGGTGAAACATCATCGGTGTGTTCTATAAAATTTTCTGGTGGATTGATTATTGAAAGAAGTGTTGAATCCTTTTCTGTGAAACTGTCATCATCTTTTTCGGCCAAAACTGAAACTAATATATAACAATTTAAAATTATATATTTTTGACAGTAAACTTGATATTCATATATTTTCACACAAAAATGAATTCAATCATAGCATTTGAAAATATCATGATTCTAATATGATGTATGATAAAACATCACTCAGATAGCTGTAAGATAAACCAGTGTGAGCATATTGTTACTTTTTAAATCTTAAAAATTTCGCAATTGAAATTTTCAAAGCGGAAATTCATGCAAATCATTTCTTAATAAATGAAACTTATTATGCTTATATTTGTGCGATGGTAGATGATACTATAGAAAATTAAAACTAACCTAACATTTTTCTTTTTTCAGGCGACGCAATAACATTTACAAAACATTGAAATTCTTCATAATATTTTGTATCAAAAATGAAAGCAGCTATGCACATATAGAAATGAATACATTTTTTTATGTTAACTGTATTATCGAGACTATTGCCTTCCTTATATAAACCTAAAATTGATTTTTCTGGGGAGCTTTTCTTTTCTAAGGCGGACTTCTTCTTTTTAGATAATTTTGCAGCAAATAATTCACATGTGCAATTAAACCTGAAACATGAAAATTAAAGAATGTGTTCACCAAGTTATTATAAATAAGGATGGCAATAATCCATCCATTTGATTTCCAATTATCATGAGTGCATTTGTTAAATCTATGTATTCAACAGTTCCTTGGACTATCAATATCACTCAATAAACAATATGAAAATTTGAATTGTTGAAACCATGCACAATTCAAATTCAATATTGAAATTCCACCAAGAACCCTCGGACGATATCATAAAATATATTCAATAAGCTTTTAAAATATTATGCTCAGTTTTCAATAGTAAGTTTTCTTTTTCTATATTAAGTAGAATAATAGTGAGATTAAAAATAATTAACAATGGAAGCCACATAATTTTAACAAAATCTCGGAGATAGAAAGGTCAATTTTTTTAATACTCAATTCAATATTAATCCTCTTAGTCCCACATGGCTGATGATCGGCCTCAACTGGTGCATGAGAAGAATCCCATGAGGCTGATTATTGGACTCAAAATTTTTATGCTAAATATTTTTTTTTAAATTTGCAATGCATCAAATAGAATAATTGCAGATAGACCGAAGGGAAAGTATCTTTATGGATGTATTTTTCAACATTTGTCACATTTTTCTATTGATCTTGTCTAATTTTACAAATTATATTCAGTGCCGACCAAGACAAATATATATCAAGGTTTTTTAAAATAATGAAAATAGAATTTATCTTGTATTTTTTTTTCTATAAAAAGGTTGCAATCCATATATACTGATATCATTATTTATAAGATAATGCATAATGTTATTTTTTTATTATTTGTTTATATTTTGAAGTGATGTATGAAGATAACTCAATATTCGCCACAAAATAGAAAGATAACAAAAATTTAATTTTAAAAATTAATGTTAGCCGAGATAAAAAAATAAATAAAAGATATGCTATTTTGGCAAAAATTCTTGTGAATTTTCGGGCATACCAGGCAAAATAAGAAATAAATTTATTTTAGTGAATAAAATTTGTAATTTGTTTTTTTTTTAAATCATTAAAAAATACTTATTGAAATTTAAAGTCAACAGTTTTAGGTAATGTTGGTGTACAAATGGCTAAGGAGAAAATGAAATACACGGATACAGGGTGAATTATCTTAATTCTGCCAAATAAATAACTTATGAATGTACAATTAATTTGTTTGAATTTGACAATTTACAAATGTTTACTATACATGTATACATATATAGAAATCTAAGTGTGAATTGGTAACATATTTTGGGAGCCTAGATTTTTAATACATTAAAACTCCACAGCCGTGATAAACCTATAAAAAAAAATGCAGAATGGGTATCTGCTGTTTGGGAAACAATCTCGAAGAGTGTATTGGAATATTCTTTCAAGAAATACTATAAAACCAATACACTCAATAGCCAAAAGGATAAACTTTTGTGGAAAAACTCCCACATAGAATCAGCGAAGATAAATTATTTAAATCATTTTTATTTAAATTGTCTGACTTTGTATATTACATAACATAATCTGTTAAAATAAGAGTTTGTAAGAGCTGATAATTGAGGGAATATGTTATTTATAGAATGTACCTTTGTGGTTTAGTCTTTGACGAAATAAATAAAATATGTAGGTATCCAAGCGGGTTTCGTTTTGTCGCCTTACATTTAACAACCATTGTATTTTTTGAAACCCTCTGAATGAGTGGGCATGAGTTATTATGTATTTTCATCTCCAGAATTTCATCCTTGATCTCTTGGCTGATATTAAGTAGGTTCACAGTGCTAGTTGATATAGACAGATGTTCTAAAAAAGAATTGTAAGCAAAATTAGCCAAAGAATGAGACAGTAAAGTATTTAAGATAAAAGAATTTCAATAAAACATATTTCGATTAAATTACGAACCAAATTTATAAATTGGAGCAAAATTTTTGCGGAATGAAATTTTTATTGATTTTATTGACTAAATTCTTTTCTTTTTTCATATTTTGATCAATAATTACAAGTTGATGTTTTAAATAATTAAAAGATATTTTTTAGTACTATTTCCAAAATATATTTATGATCACAGTGGGTTTGGCTCATAGAAAATCCAGTAAGTGTGTTTTTATTATTTTAAATATAATATCTTTCCATTAAGAAGTGGCAGTTAACCTTAAAAGTTGATGTGTTACCTGCATCGACATAATTACCACGAGCAGACTGAATATGCACACAATCATTTTTAAGTGGAGATGCATGGAACTGATCTTCTTTAGATTTTTTTTTCATTTGGTGAGCACAACATTCAACGTGGCAAGTGTCAGGTAAACTTGTTTGGCTGACAGGCAATCTTCGATTATTCAATACGACAAAACCTCTGTAATCCGGGCCCTTATCGCGAACTCTAACCGAATAGACGGAAGACGATATATTTGTAGACAGTCTGACTGCGCACGACTGAGATTTTTGCTTCTCAAATCCAGCTAAAAATACTGCGTTACATTTGGTATTTTTGCAAGATCGAGCACGATTTCCATTGAAGCTATTGCATTTGTGACAACACTTCACACCTCTTAATCCTGATCGTAGCAAATCTGAGAATTCCGAAGACATGGTGAATTATTTTATGCACTCCCCTACCATAACAATGATAGGATCTTAAAGAGTAAATTAAATATTTAAAAAAATAATGATTTTTCAGTCTGTACACTGACATCAATACAAAGTTTTGACATATTGATAAACATAGACAACGATCATATTTGACATGTTTATTTTATGTATGAAACCATAAAATATGGAGTTGCCAAAGTAGTTATTGTAGAATGTAAACATTTATTTATATCTATGATGTTGAAATACTGAAGATATTACCGAAGAAATTGCTTAAACTATTTTACTAAATGTTTATTTCAAACTCTAGTTTAAATCATAATAATTATAGTCTAATTGTCTCTGGATTTAGCTTATTTTATTTTCATATTGGGCAATCCTAATATGATATGACAGTTCCCAGTTCTACTTAAAAAAATATGTGAATTATGTGACGGTAAATTCTTTGACTAAAAGTGCATCGCAAACGACTTTTAGTATACTACGAAATATCAGATTTAACATGCCTAGATGCGTATATTGAATTGATTTCTTTGGTTATGTTATTAGTGTTATAATGTATAGACTCTAATTAAAGTCTATATAAGCTACTGAGGACTTCTATTCAAATGGATTCGGAAGATTCTCCAGACATGAAGACGCAGCCACTAATTAAAGTTTTCAGACAAGCTATGAAGACATTTTCACTGAAAAGTGAGGTAGACTTCGTGTCTAATTTTAAAAAGTTAAAAGATGCACTCGATGTAATTCGGGCGGATCACGTACGCTTGGATCCAGCGTTCGACGACGAGTTTCTCTGGGTTACCGGTGAAAAGGCTCCCTGTACTTACATAGAAATCTTCGAAAATCGCGATTTAAACATGAGCATATTCATTCTAAAACCTGGATTTAAAATGCCTCTTCATGATCATCCACAAATGCATGGATTGCTGAAAGTTTTGTCAGGAAACGTTAGAATAAAGAGTTTTAGTGAAATTCAATTGACTGAAGCTTGTAGAGATCTTTCGCAAGGTGACAACGGAATAAACAATTCACCAAGAAAGTCAAAATATGATAGGTTATTTTTCGCCAAAGTGACTGACGACAAGATTTGTAATTCTGAATCTGAATGCTGCATTTTGACGCCCACAGAATCAAATTTCCATGAAATTGAAGCTATCGGTGTACCATCGGCATTCTTAGATATCCTCGCTCCTCCTTATTCTACAGTCATCAGGGAATCGGAACCGAGAGAGTGTCATTATTACAAAATCCTTCAGGAGATCAGCACAAATGTTGTACAATTTCAGGAAATACCTTCACCAAAATGGTTTTATTGTGATCAATCTCCATATTTAGGGCCTGTTTTGACTGGAACTCTTTCATAAGTATCACTTAAAATGAATTTATTATAAATATATGCATTATCTCAAAATCTCAGTAATTTTATTAAGTCACGGTGGTGCTGGTTTTCCTAATATGATAAAGGAATTATATCGATCATAAAAGTCTTAACATTGTTTCATATACATACACAAATCTAAAGTATCAAGTATGCTGTCTTTATTAAGCTTATTACCGAATCAGTTAAACGAGGTTTCAACTAACACAATCTAAATGACCTAAGTTTGTCAGCTATGACACAACAACTATATAAAAAAATAATTTATATATAAGAGATGAAGGAGACCTGAAGAGCTCTGATGCTAACGCGTCATAGATCTTAACGCTCCATCAATTTGATATCCCACAAAAAACACACTGCATCTATTTTATGATTATATCAGATCGTATCAATGAAAGAAAAACTATAAATATTAAATGTTATGATGAAATGAAAACCATCGAAAATGATTCTTCTGTAGGGAAGTTACGCAAATTATTATTTACAGAAGACTCAATGTTTTATATGTTGCAATAGCTGCAACACATTCTAATATGCTTTGCTTCATGTTGACAAGCGAGTGAGTGAGCTTTCTAATATTGTGTCTGATAACAAGAAAGTTTTGAATCCAATTTATCCAAAATCAAAAAACTCAATAACTTCATCCATGTCTATTTTTATGGGTTATTGTTTTTTTTCAGATTTGCCAATTTTTTTATTTATACCTAACCTTCAAAATAAATGACTGGTTTTATTCTCAAATTTACTTTAATTACCAATGATATTGGTTAGGAATTTACCATCCATGGTGGTCCTTGAGTTTGTTAGGGCCGTTTTTTTCTTTTTCCTTCCTAAATGATATCATAATTAGAGTAATCACTGAGGGTTCTTCAAATTACATGTTGCTTCCTTTTTAACCAGAAATCATCATAAGAATATCTAAAAAAATATAATGCTATTTAAAAATGTGATATTTTTTGTTAACATTAGAGATTTCCTGCAAATATGCTTCTTAAGAAAATCTTACAGTCACAGATGTGTTTTTATAAAGTTTGGAATCAACATAAAAATACAAAATTATTTATGTACATTCATTATATATTGTACCTAATAACCAATAAAATTTTATATTATACTTAGCAAGATATTCAGCACATTTTACTAACATCGAGATTATCTAGAAAAAATACTTATTTTCCCTTACAAGGTTGTAAATATCTTAAGAGTAAGAAAAACATATCTCTCAATAAGATTACGACAATCTCAAAGTTAACGAGTCAAATTTGATTTTGAAATTCCATCGAACACCCTCTATCAATATCATAAATTGAGCCTTCTTAATTCTATTTTCGATAATAAATCATCATTCTGTGATTTTCTACCAGACATGAATTTTTCTGTTTTCCTCTATGTTCAGCATGCTAGATATAACTTTTGTGCAAGTTCTGAGGTATACTGGCAGCTGATTTTAGTGGGTGACCACACCCAGATAATTTTTTTGATCATGTCATCTGATGTATTTTTTTGAAAAGTCCAGTTCTATTTTTGGTTTGAGTAAGAAGTGGTTACAAACAGATAAGTGTTGACTTTTGAAGACATTTTTTCATTTAAGAAAATATCAAGTGTGTACATTTATTTTTTTCAACATATTATTTTATTGGTGTCTAGAGTGACAGGTTAACAATTTTTATGGTTATCAAACAAAAAATCTATTTTTTAATATACATTATATGAAGTGTTATAGATATAAATCTATATGGGCTGTAAATTTATATTAGCCAAAGTGGCGATCTCTTAATCATATACCCAATACAGCCCTAATGTTGAGGCTTCACAATCTGATCTTTCAAAAGTGAAATGTTATATGTTAGTAAATCACAAATTATACAAATTATGAAAAATAGTCAATTCAATATAAGTTTGCGTTGATTCTGATGATATCAATTGTTAGTTGTTTATTGTCTTTGAATTTCCTATTTTTTTGAAAATGCCTTGCCCAAATGTGCCACCTAAGGTGAACCAACTCTCTGTCATCTCTTACTATGCCAGTGCTGGATACTAGTGGTTCCCAGTGAGTAAGGCTTTATGCCTTCACTTTGAATGTAATAATTTTTGTATTTGCTTGATAAGTTCTTATTAGTTTGGTACTTCACATATCTAATATCATATTACAGAAATGAGGTCAGTAGTCACATAACATGTAATCACAACATATAAATGAGTAGCAACATTTTTTTGGGAAATATAATTTTTCTATTTTGCACATTTACACTTGATATTAATTTTTCAAAATCAAAACTGTGACTGTCAGCGTATGAGTGATCAGCATCACTGACCATAATTTCGACATCTTCAGGTACTCTATCTCATGGTTGCAATTAAACTGACAAATTTGATATTGAAATTCCATCAAGCATCCTCAATTGGCATTGTAAATTATATAATTATGCCTTTGGTCACAAATCCATTCATCGGTTGAAATATCAATGTACGGATGATAGACTTAACACCTTGAACTTGTTACCATGAAATCAATTATGACAAACTTGGGTACACGTTATCAAATATTTATTGAAATCTTCATGCTCAAATTTTAATTCTGTTTCTGACCCATCCGTGCCTTTAGTAGATGATTTTTTTTGTTACAATATTCAATAAAACTTAGTGGGTATTAATTAATATTTTATCCAAAGATAACAAAGACAAAAATTGGTAAATGTAATCTTTTTGTATATAACTTTGAGTTGTGTAAAAGCGATCTTAATACTCTTACCATATTATAATGATAACAAGGTTTGGTTTGCCTTCATAGAAGCTGACAAACTTTTTTAATTTAATAAAATACCTGAATATGTCAGTGCAGTAAATCGAATTCACATTGCATGTTTCGCGTACAGTTTTATTGAGACGGCATTATTATAACTATGAATTGTGGATTTATTAATAAATACTGTTACATTTTTGATACAGAAGTGACATTCTCATAACGTAATGGAAAGGAGGGAAGATGTGGTGGGATTAATACTGTAAGCATAATATTCTTTGTCACAGATTTTAGTGTTAGTTTTCGCTGAATATTCTTCATTGATTAAAATATTTACGGTGAATAAATTTCAGAAACTACTTATATTTTTGTATGCCTTAGTAAAACGCAATCCGAAAAATATTTGACTTGGAAAATACTTACCCTTTTAGCTTCAGTAGTTTTTTTTAACCATTTTTGTGATGAAATTCTTCATACATGACATTTTTAACACAATAATTTATGTATATATTTGATAATAAAACTTTATACATATCTTTTTCTTTATTGATCAAAGGTTATTTGTTTACACATTTTTTGATCCAAATTGTTCAATATGTAAATGTATATTCTATAAATTATCAAGTGCATGCTGAAATATCAGCGCAGATTTCCTTTTAGTACAGGTGCATTCTGAAGCTAAAAATATTAAGTAATTCGAAGAATAACATGTTATATAAAACCATGCTGAGAAAAAAAAAACATTGTGAACCTCATGTAAATGAATTAAAAACCAGCAGGATTAATCATATAAACCAGGATTGTTATTTTTCTATTATAATGTTATTAAGATATTGATTTATTGGGTAGCCTTTTTATTTTGATTTGGTTATTATAATGAAAAAATATTGTGGATTTGCTCATTTTTGCATAACTTTATCCAATTATAATTTTTACTAACATGCAATTCATGTGGATGCTTCAAAATATAAATAAAAACGGAATAGTAAATATGACAGGAAATTACATTGATAGGGTTGAAATATTTTTAAGTGGTAGATGTATAAATCGACCGTACAACACAGCCATATACTTATTTTGCTGAAAATAAATAAAAAAAAATGCAGCCTTTATAACATTTATTTTATTGACAATGTTTATGTATAATATTATGACTGAAATTGTATCACGAAATATTGAAAATTTATGTTTACGAAATTAGATTGTTTTTATTTTAGATATGTTCTGTATTA
The DNA here is from genome assembly GCA_028555115.1 of Himalopsyche japonica. Taxonomy (NCBI): domain Eukaryota; kingdom Metazoa; phylum Arthropoda; class Insecta; order Trichoptera; family Rhyacophilidae; genus Himalopsyche; species Himalopsyche japonica. The sequence goes on along the minus strand of JAHFWJ010000348.1, from coordinate 3,072,887 downwards.
TCAACTGTGTAATAAAGTAGAAGATATTATTAATCTAAAACAATATAAAATACTTTTAGGCAAGTTTGGTTGTTTTTTTTTTATGTAAAGTTACCATAAATATAATAATTTTTAAAAATATTGCGTTTTATTTTATAAAAAATTTTATCCCAATATAATAGTTTAATTTCTAATTTGCATAACAACGCATCCATGCAGTTTTTTATTTTTAATTTCCTGTGATCCTACTCCGTGTACTAAATATATTCTAAATACTAAATTCAATTTGATATGTTGTTATTTCTCAATTATGTCATATTTCTCTACTATCCACAGAATTTTTACAAGATTCCTGTTACAATTGATATCCAAGATTCATTACCTATATCAAAAATCATGAAAAATGACTACTGTCTAATAAGGGATTGATATGCTTGAATGGTATTTTTTCCCAATATAAACCAAGGCTTTGTCAACAAAAAAATCATATTTTTTCATTGTTTTGAAAATTAAAAACATAGTGACACTATATATACTAAGCATATGAAACTTGTAAACTGATGGCCATGGAATGTCATGAAATTTTAATATATACCATTTGAATTTTGTTAATATCTAAAAACCATATGAATTTGTCTATAGTGGCGCATATAAACTTATTAATTCATGTAATATATAGTGTCCACAATTGGTGTCATAATTGAAAAAATATACAATCCATATTTGCTGATTTCTGTCTAAAGGGAATTTAAACTTCACTGTACACTTAGAAGAAAACTTATGATATAGAGATTAAAGTGTTAGTAAGAAATAACAACAATGATCTAGACAAGTCTTAAGAGGTGTTTTTATTGACAGCTTTATCACATATTTTTCTACTTTAGATTTCCACAAATTGTATCATTGGAATACTATAAGGCCCTGCCTCATGTAGATTATTATTTGATTTTTTACCCATAAAACTTGAACTTAATTTTGAAAGAATAAAAAAAATACTCAATATGAATAGTAAATGTGAGCAAAACGACCGGTAAAACTAAATCATGGATTTTCAAATACATAAAACCCTACCATGAGTATGTAACAAGACAGCATATTTATATAAAAAAGGAGATACCATTCAAAATATTTGTTTAGAATGAACCTTCCTTCTTCAGAGTAATGATCTTACATTACTTTACAGATTATTGACATGCTTAGAATAGTCTTGCCAAATCCAGAATATGTTGTTGCCAGCCGATAATTCTTTTCATAAAATAATCTAGAATTTTCGGTTAACCACATATAAAATGGAAAGATGAGTAAAACAAATTTGAATGTGTTCAAAGTTTATAAATTTATTTTTCAAATTAACAATTCTCAATAAAATTTTTCCATTGATAGATGAATGCTTTTTTTGATGCTATTTTCACAATCTCAAAAATCAACAGTGAACGATATTTTAATACAAGGCACCCTATCACATAATTTACTTTAAAATCCCTTATGAATATATATATTGCTTATAAAAAGAAATGGTAACAATAGTATTATGTGTATAAAAAATAAAAATTTATCTAAAAATACATGATTAAAATTATGGCCATATATTTGAAACTAGATTTATTGATTGAATTGGCATTCACTTGGTAGAACTCCGTTATAACACGGTGAAAAAATAGCAATGTATTTTAGTTCTACAAAACTATTTTTAACAAATATAGTTGATAGGTATTTCGGCTCACGCCATTGTCAGAACTATGCTTAAACTAACATTCGCTTATCTATGTATAGCTGTACAAAAAAGGCACACAACACATCCTCTCTCCTGTTCCAACAGCCTAGCTTGTTACTTTAACACAATGACACTAAATTTTCAAAATTCTAAATGAAACAATAGGTGTCTATGGCAACAAGATTATATGTGGGACGGAAGTGGTCCTTATGGAAGCAAATCAGACCACCCCTTTGTACAACGGCTGGACAAGTGACTATACTATTATGTTAGTTTGTTTGTTAAGAATCCTTTGTGATAATTGGTGTCTACTGATTTCCAGCTGTTCCAAAGCCGTCATTCTCCGACCCTCACTACAAAGATGCAAACAGTTAGGCGTTGAGTTTGAATTTATATTATGTGATTCATTAATAATGTGATTAGCGAAAAACAGATTCACAATTCGCTGGCGATGGCGTGAGCCGAAATAGCTATCAACTATATTTGTTAAAAATAATTTTGTAGAACTAAAATACATTGCTATTTTTCACCGTGTGAAACTAGATTGTTTATCAGCGACAATAGTATATTTAATAATGCATATATAATCAAAATGATTTATTAAGTTAAGTATTGCAAAGCCTTATGTAAATACATACTACTGGCCGAAAGCGAATTCTATTTTCCTATTAGAATTTCACATGTCTTAGACTAGACAGATATCTTACAGGTCAAAATAAACTTAAATAACATGTGGTTGTATCTTAGACATTGCCTGATAAGGCTTTTCAAAGAAAACAGAAGGACATCCTTAAGCTGATGATTATCTTTATATTTGATATTATAAATTTTTATCTAATTAGATACTACCATGAAAAATCTTCTGCTATGAGGCTGCCCTCATACATTACCCTATCATATGCGATCTGCCCAGTCATTATATTCAATACTTCAGTATTGCAAACTTTAACAAAAAATTATTTGACGGTTTATTGCCATAAATGAGAATGGCATGCATATTTCATACATATATTTAAATATTTACTGTTTGATATGCAATGCATGCACTATATTGTTTTGCATTTGATGAAAACATTCAAGAAATATATGATTTAATTATAAAAAAAAACAATAAAACGATCAATTGCACATACATTTTAAAATATTTGAATTGTTAACTAGCACCAATATCAACATTTATAAAAAGAATGGATTATAAAAATATTTTGACCGTTTATGTAATACAAACAAATAAAAAGCGATTATGATAGAAGCGTAGTTTCATATACATATTTCACCATAATCATAATGATACAAGGCAGTCAAGAAGGGATAACAGACAGTGTCACTTTACAGCTTATATTTCCTAATTTGTAACAACCAGCAATAATAAGAATATCTTATATATGGCACTAAATAAAATCAAATAAGGTGATTAATACTAATGGTAAAATATGTATGAATGCATGAAAATATTTCAATTCCTTATAATCACATTATCAGAATAAAAGGTCTCACCATTGAGTTATTTGTCAAATGAACCATTTTTGAATACAAAAATATAAAAAGAAAGCCTTCTGGTATGAGCTTCACCAACATTTCGACATATAGAACTGTGCGCAATATCCATGAGGTTGTTATTGTGATCCTTGCAAAAATAGATATTCAATATAATTGTTTTTTATCGCAATATGTCTTTTTTTAATCCTTGATTGTTTGTGTTTCGATTCAACCATGTATGCACATATCTTTTCATCTAAATGTATTCAGTTTTATTTACATTTAAAAATAGAACAATTTTTCTTCAGTTTACGTCCTAATAATATTTCCGCTGTTATGCAGATGTCTGGATACCAATTTATAATTTATGCGTATCCTTTCTTATGTAACTCAATGATGTACAGGGACATATAATAAATTATCAAAACAAATAAATAATTAGATAAATGCATACTTAATTTATTTGAAGTGAAAATTTAGATTTTTTTCTAAGATGTCACGCAAAATGTCTAAATTGTTATCGAGCAGTTTTATTCAATATTAAGAGCCATAATTGAAGAAAGAAAAATCTTTGGAACAAAAAGCAAAGTATTTCTCTTTTTTGCAGCGTTTATATACAAAAAGAATAAGAAAAATATTATAATTAATTATGAAATTTAATTTGCGTAAAAATAAAGATGAGATAAAATTTTAAAGGTAAAAAAAAATATTCAAATAGATGAAAGTCATCAAATTAAGTAAGCATTTACATTAAACTGACATTTATCATTAAGACTTCACACATAAAAACAGTAAATGGGTAAAACCAAAATAATTTAAGAAAAATAAACACATAAAAAATACTGAGTTTTTTTTATATACAAGGTACTTAATGTAGTCAAATCTTTGGGAATCAATTTGTATAGTTTTAAAATTATGGGTAGAATAAATTTGCAACAAATGGTTTATTTATGATATTTTTTTTTACTCAATATATTTTTCAGAGATACCTGTGATAAAATTGAAGCGTAAATTAATTATTTTTATAATTTTTAGTATCCCTTAGTTTTGGATATCAATCTGATGAATGTAGATTTTTAGCCTATATTATAAGATGGGTATAGAAGTAAAAATAATTGATTAAATGAGGAGGTAACTAATTCAATAAGTTATGAAATATTTGATCAATTTTATGACTACGTAATTGTTTTCCTTAAATAAAAAAATTTGAAACATATTTTGACAAAATTGTTGAAGCCATATTTTTTAAACAAAAAACTGCTTCCTTGGTTAATCAGATATATGCGAAAACAAATTCTTTCTTTATTATAATCATTCTATTTCATGACACTTGGTTATTATGTATTCAATAATAAGCTACATAATAAAAAAATATTACTAATGGATAGAAGAGATTTCTCTAACTGTTAAATTCTAAATTTACCTTTACAATTAATATTATCTTTTAAGTAAAATTATAAAATACAATACTTTTTATGTCTAATAATAATCATCGGAATGAATTTTGTTTTGTTCATTTTGGTTTTGAGCATTATCATCTAAAATTAAAAAAAAAAAGAAATATGTCTGTCCATATAAATATATAATAAAGAATTGCTGCTTTAACACAATTATAGGTCATAAATTGTCATGGCTAAATTTATTATTAAAAATAGTGGTTAAAGCGATGGTAACATGAACAGAAAATTCTGGAAATATAAATAAAAAAGTATTGTCCAAAAGTGGCCATAAACATTTTTGTCCTAAGATTTTTTTTATACATTGAGCAATGTGTGCCAGCAAAAAGAAAGGGTAAAAATTCTACCGGCTCATAAATTTATCAGCTGGAATCGTATCACAATAAATCATTTTTTTACGATGATACTTCTGCATGCTTGTATTTAAAGATGAAAAAATATGAGACTTTTTCAAGTTCATTTGATTTAAATTTTATTTACGATTAGTTGTGAATATTACAGGAGTTTATGAGAATTTTTTTATTTTTTTCAATTTCATCTGGCTTGTCAATAACTAAAATGGTCACTAGTTTAGGGTCTATTCAAGTTTGTACAGGGGTTTGACGCTTTTTCGGCGGAGGTGTAGGGGCTCGTTCTTTATTATATGGGCTTCTTCCTTTTTCTTTACGATTTGATACACTAGTGCCTGCATCAAAAGAGCTATACAAAAATGATCCTCTGGGTTTTAAAACTTTATCGTAAGCATCCACTCTACGAATAACTGGGCTAGCATTCGCACTTGCTGGCTTTCTGGTTTCAAAATTAAAGGCTTGAATATAGGTCTCATCATCTTGTATTACCATACGATTTTCACTGGAGAGCCTAATGGATTGGTACAGTTGATTTGCAGGAGTCTGTTCATTTTTGACTGTCTTCTGGGGTAATGGAGGAGGGTCATCTTCTGCACTCATATTTGAATCAGTTGTACCTATCATTGAATTGCAATATAATTAATTCATTGATACATAACACGATTTTAACTTTAACTAATACATATTTTCTACTGTGATGGCATACAATCTAATAATATACTATCAGAGAAAAATCAATGAAAACAGTTTCAATTAAAATGGTTTAAATAAAATTTGTGTTTCACTATGGTTAAATGTTGATAGTTATAAAAATATAAAGCTTACCAGCAGAATTTCTATTTGAGTTTGTTTCGCTTTGCAAGGATTGAGGTCTCTGCGAGAGTCTCTTTTCTTTTTCAACTTCAGAACGTAACGGTCGGGATGGTGTCAGCTATGATGAGAAATGATTGTCAAAAAAAGAACCATATAACATACTATTAGTACAGTAAAAAAGATAGAGATTTGTTTTAATTATTGCATTAGTTTTGACATCTTTCAAAATCATTGAATGCAATAAAAACAATGATTCCAAATTATCGTCACATGTTATTACTAATGAAGAATTAAATTCAATAAGCACAACAAAAACCAATAATAATTATACTTTATTAATAACCAATTATTTCAGTTAATTTTAATAATAAAAAGATTAGTAAGTTTAGTAAAAATATGCTGCAATCCATTTGACAGAATATAAGAGATAGTTTACATACAAGCAATAACTAAATGAATGTTAATAACCCACTTTACCCTGATTTATTATAAAATAATATTTTTAATCAGTTTTATTTGAGTGAAAAATATTGGGGTATGTGATGAAAGTTTATTTAATATTATGAGTTTAGATATTTGACCATGTCTATATTTAGTACAAATTTTCTTTTAACAAAAACTATATTAACAGTTCAACATTCTAAAGGGTCAGTGGGCAAAACAGATTAAATGAAATCAATAGAACAAGAAGCAGGAAACATTACAATAACCAAGTAAAAGTTTTTACCAATTAGGTTTAAATTAGTAAGGTGAAAAAAGGAGTTTTTTTTTAACATTAGTGTTAAGTGCTTAAAATAAGATCAAGAAAGTTGGTGTTATAAGAATCGAAAGGTGAGATTCAATTTTCAAGTTTAAAAGTGAGATTTGAGAGTAGTAATTTTTTAGAGCAATTACTACTCCGACTACTGTGTTCATCCGAATATAAAGTATTTCAATGTTTTAACATAGTGCCGAGAAATATATTGAAATGTAGCATAGAATAAAAAGCGGGCCAATACAATATGAAACGTTTACAAATTTGATAGATTTTATGATTATATGTTATGAACAAATGAATTGAATAGTTAAAATAATATTTTAGCATTAGTTATTTATATTTTTAATACATTTGTCAATGACTCTTTGAGACTATTAAAGTTAAGTGATTAATTTTACAGTCAAGCTAACAGTAGACATTGAAGAAGAAGAAATATTAAGTACACAACATTAAATAATTGGTGCTGATAAGATTAGATTATGCCAATGCTGAAATGAGGGATTAGAACATTTAAATAAGCATGATTGGAAATTTTCCCCAAATTAGTTAAGTACTCCAATGTTCCCCTAATGAAATTAGCAATACCAACAGTCATCGAAGAGATAATTGGAAAATTGAAACGTACCTATTTGTACAAAGCTGTAAATATATAGCTCAGTATTGGCTAGGAAACTTGTCAGTAAAAAAAATAGCAATTAATTTCATGTCATTCTAATAAAATACATTAATACAACATATTATTGAGCAAGTTCAGAAAATCTCAGAATAGAGAAAAATGTACGAATTGTACGCACTACATAAGGGAACAATGGTTTGATGACAATGACAGTCTTGGTATAGAAAATTTGTGCAGAGTGATAAAACTAATATTCTGAAAGCGGAAGGCTAACATAGATCAGATCCAATAAAATCTCTTTTGAAATGTATTGATTTTTCATTTTTACAGTCTCCAATATTTCATATAGAATTTAAAGATGAAAGTATGCCAAAGAAATGAATAATTAGAATATAATCTAAATATGTATTTAGAAATTATCGTTGTTTTGATGACTCAATATGAAAAGAAATCTCTGAGGATGTATGGAGGTAGGGTTGCACAGGAGCAAGATGACATTGATGAAATAAACTCATACACACCTCTTGCCTGAGTTCAAACACGACATTGGAACTTACAGGTTCAGAGCTCACAATCAAACTGGATTTGGAACCGTTCACTATTGCCAAAGGTGTGATACTGCTAGTGTACCACTGACTGCTTCCGCTTGGTGTGCCCGGTTGACTCGTGTTTATAGATGCTTCACTCTGCTGAAAGTAATATTGTATTAGCAATGATAATAAAGGTCTTCGTAGTAATAAAAAAATACTATAGTTCATCACGCGTTCATTAGTTCTCAGGAAATTGTTGATTATTTTCCCTCAATTTTCACTCAAATTAAATGACTGAGGCTAATATAGTATCTCTAGAATTTCCAACAACATGAAAAACGTATCATTCAAATATATGTTTATGAATGAGTAATTTCAATGTTACAATCACATTCTAAAGGTTCTTGGTTTGAAATTCCATCAAGCACCATTCAGTCAATATCATGAATTATAAAATGATGAAGTCATTCTTATTTAATCTTATTTGTAATTACAACTATTTATAACTGGTATTCACTGTAGATAACAAGTCAATTAATAATAATAATAATAAAAAAAAGTGATTCAATATTTTAGGACTTTTCTAATTAATAAGTAAAGACCAATATGTTGAAATAATGTCATCAATTGAATATTAACTTATAAGTTGATTCATTTTTTTGGTTAATGTGACTGCATCATGCAAAACAAAAATTTGGTGTGGGAACGAGACATTTTAATTGGCTGCTGATATTTCGAATGCGGCCACAGTAAAATTTTATGTGAGAAAAATTGATCTAGTGTAATACTGAATTCCACTGCCAACTTCAAATTGTCTTCAGAAGTGAAAAGAATAGAGATATAAATAACCACACTTCCTTGTAGATAGGCATTGTTATAATGGATATTTCTATAATCCCAGAATTTTTCAAGCTCAATAGATTCTAAGGTTATTTCAATCTTGGAATGTGGCAAAAAAAAAATAGGCAGGGTATTGGATTCAGTCCCTGGTTATATAAAAATAATTTGATTTATGAAACATGAATACATCCAACAGAAATTAAAAAAAAATCACTGATAACATGATTCATACAGGTACACATTCTAAAATTATAGAATATGGTTGTTATATATAAAAAGTGGAAAATCATTTAGCAATTATCATTTATACTTTTCTGTTTCTTCTTTTTTCTTTGTCTCTTTTCTTGGCCGGTGATGCGAGAAGAGAAGTAACAGGTGACCGAAGACCTGCCGCAGTAGGTAAGACAAGACTTGCATAGCCACTCGACAATCCATTGCTTAGGGATCCCCTACACATTTCATGATAATGATTTAATGAGTCACATAAGAAAATCACTGGCCTTAGTTAGCAACAAAAAAGCTTACATTTTAGTCTCTTTAGATATAAAATTATTTTTTAAAAAATAATTAGTTTGTAAAGAAAAAATAAAGAAAGTTATTTGTATTGCAATGATGTGGAAAAACTAATTGGTTGAAAACCATAAGTGTGCAGTTATGTATGTGAAAGAAAACAGCTGTTAATCTAAAAATAGTGATTTGATGCAAATTTACATTGCATTGATAAAAAATGCGATGTTTCAATGAGAAATTTGCCAATGTTAAATCAACTGGTCTATTGTCTAATTTATAAACAAAATGTGCACAATTATATGCATTGAAACTATTTTGATATATAAAACTCATTTTTGACACCCCTTTCTTCTCACACAGACAATCATGCAACAAAAGCGCATGCATCATATTGAAATAAAATAGCTGTAATAATTTGAAAAATGTGGAGAATAAACTCAATTGAAAAACAATAATTGTGTTTTGGTGACAAACATGCTGTCAAGATTAGAAAAAATGATCATGCTAAAAAATAGGCCATAAAAATGACATGTAAAGGTTTTTAAGAATATTATGTTAGCTAAGTGTAATTGTGACGATTGTACCTCACTGTTCTGCAGTAGATGTTATTGTAACTAAGAAACTGGTTATTATGAAGAAATGAACAGACACAACATGTTACCTATGGACTTGCCTATTGAATTGAGCGGTTAGGGCTCGCAAAGATGTTTGTCTCCCACTGCTGGTTCTGAAAAATAATTGTAAAAATAATGACACTCAAATAAAATTCTATTGTCAAAGAATGAGAATGGAAGGATGGCATTCAGAAAGTACCAGTGATAGCTCCCTGTACACTTTCATGAAATTGAAGCGGGTGAATGGGTGAATATGAAAATACATATAGATCAATCTAACTTTTCACATGTGAATATAAAAGCAGTCAATGAAAATAATACAAATAAAAACTTGTATGAAAAAAATATTCGAATAATTGTGGAATAATCGTATCTACTCACTCATTGGTTTGATTAGTTGGAGTAGAAATTGAGGAGAGTCTATTACTGAAACTGGATCCATTGAAACTCATTCCTCTTTCGCTCATCCTTTTTCTTTGACGCCGCATTGTTACCATGGATATTTCTTTTTCCAAATCACAACTCTGAAAAACGATGCGTTGTAATCGGTTGCAAAAAAGATAAAAATATATGTATAGTGGCAGAAAGTATTCAAGCATACAAATTTGTAAAGGTTACTTTTCATTTTCGATATTAAATTTTTAAGTCCCACTGGGCTGATAAATTGTCCCATCCGTGTTTAGATATGAAAACTCCCGTTGGCTACTTTTGAAATCAATTGTATGCCTGTAAATTTTTTTGTTTAATATGGGCATTTCATTTGCTCAAAATTAGGCATGGTATGTTTTTTACGATGGTTAACAGTAATTATAATTAGTCTTGGTAAAGTTTTTTTCAATGCAGTGATGTTTTAGAGCAGGAGTATTCAACCTATTTATAACTACTGCTCACTTTTGTATCTCTGTTAGTATTAAATTTTCTATCCGCCCATTGGTTCCACAGTAATCAGGATTTATTAAGTAGAGAAGTAGTTTCATTTAATTTTTTTAAAACCCCTACTGCCCACCGTAAAAACTGGAGCGCTCATTAGTGGGCGGTAGGGACAGGTTGACTACCACTGTTTCAGAGGTTAAAGAAAACAACATTACCCACTCAATTTTCACAATCCAATTTAAGATTTCATTAAGTGATTACAAATTTCATATCTGAACATGACTGCTCCAAGCAAATAATGTATGTTATTCTTTTCAGACTGTAAAAATGATACCTTTATTTGTGAAATAGAATTCTTTTGTGACTATGGAAACTTGGTTATTCTTGGAAAAATTCGTAAAATAAGATTAAATTTTAGGTTTAAATCTTACTAGAAAAACCAAAAAATGACCATTTATTTTCTTAACAAGAATATATTGGAAGATTAGAGAAAATGATTAACTATTATAGATGACAAAATGTTTTGTACTGTGAATTTGGTTTTTCTTAATTTTTTTTCTATAAATTTAAAATATAAATATTATCACTTTTCATAACTTTACACACCATTCACAGATAAAATATGATTATTTTTAAGTTTATATACACACACATAAAGAATTGTTTATTAAAAAAAAAAATCAATTCAGCAATATTTTTGCAAAATGTTTACCAGTTTTCACATATATTAAATGAAATCAAGAGGATAAGGCAGAAATAATCACTAAAATGATGAAATTTTAAATGTATAATAAATACCTTCTTTCCATAATTTTCATGGACATGTTGCTTCATCTTTTCGAAACATTCTACAATCCTCTGGTGTAGTGGAGCAATTTCGGTTGATATTCGTTCTTTGTGAACATCAATTCCTGTCCAATCACATACATATCAATATAATATATATATATATGTACAAGTTATACCATCTGGACAGCTTATTAACTCATAATTAACTCATAGAGGAAAATAAAGTATTAATAATTTGTAATAGTAACTCCACTCATTGAATCATAAGCTTGCGGCTTATAACTCCATGGTCCATAGGCTAGTAACTGTACCTATGAGCCAGGCAGATTACGACAAAGAACTGCAAACTATTAAATGCATAGCCCGTAATAATGGTTATGAGATAACAACGATAAATAATTTATTATATAAAAATCAATTAAATCTAGCTAGAAAACTCATTTACCCGAACCCAATACAAGATAACCGCTTCTATAAATCTATTAACTACTTGGTAGCATTAGCGAAAAAAATCATCGGGAGATTAAAAACTCAATAAACGTAGCATTCAAGGTCAACAATAACTTAGGCAGACATCTTAAAATAGGCAAAAATAAAATCAATAAACTGGACAGAAGCGGTATTTATAAAATGTCCTGTGGCTCATGTTTATCCGTTTATATCGGACAGACAGGTAGAAGTATATCTACTCGAGCTAAGGAACATGTAAGATCATTCAATAATAAAAAAACAGATTCACAATTCGCTAATCACGTTATTAATGAATCACATAATGTAAATTCAAACTCAGCTCCTAAATGTTTGCATCTTTGTAGTAAGGGTCGAAGAATGACGGCTTTGGAACAGCTGGAGATCAATAGACACCAATTATCACAAAGGATTCTTAACGATCAAACTAACATAATAATATCGCCACTTGTCCAAGCCGTTGCACAAAGGGGTGGTCTAATTTGCTGCCTGAAGGACCACTTCCGTCCCACACATAATTTTATTGTCATAGACACCTATTGTTTCATTTGGAATTTTGAAAATTTAGTGTCATTGTGTTTAAATAACAAGCTAGGCCGTTGGTAAAGGAGAGAGATGTTGTGTACCTTTTCTGCACAGCTATATATAGATAAGCAAATGTTAGTTTAAGCATAGTTCTGACGATGGCTTGAGCCGAAATAGCTATCAACTATATTTGTTAAAAATAATTTTGTAGAACTAAAATACATTGCTATTTTTTCACCGTGTTATGGAGTTAATGGAGTTCTACCAAGTGAATGCCAATTCAATCAATAAATTAATAATTTGCTTGAGTTCTCAGCAAATTATGACCAGGCAGGATTTCCAACAGAGATTAGAGAATTATCAAGTTATTAATAACATCCATAAATTTGAAGAACAAGGCAGTGACATATTACAGCTATTCACAGTATCGTAATATTTCTTACCAAATTCTAGAAGTGGTATCTGTGAAGCAATCAAATCTTTAAGTGTGTTGATAAGCTCTTTATGATCGGGATGCGCTTGCATATATTTATCACAGAAGAAAGCTTTCTCATAATTAGCAGTGCCGCCCATTACTGCTGCATCTACCATACCTGGAAAAAAAATATTTTGAATTTGGCAAACAAATGAAATGACATTGCAAATTAAAAGAAAAAATAGTTCTATCAAACCAAATAACTAAAAAAACGTTTTAACTTTAAAATATAAATCTGTACGCACCATTCAATTTTCTTGTCAAAGGATCTAGAGGGAGTTTGGGGTCAGCCCGATGCTCAATAACGAGAGATTTAAGAACTTTGTTGGCCTCTCGCATGGTTTCTACAGCTACCTGAAGTGGGGACATTTCATGTGTTTCACTCTTTGTGACAATGCACCAGCGGAGTATACCTGTAAAAATGTAAGAATATACACATTATATTTTTTTTTGTACATTGGCAAAAATATTGATGAGGATGGATCTCAGTTGATTGATTATTCATGAAAATTATTTGCCCCACTCATTGATTTAGAGTGTACACATATTAATGAAGAATGTTTTTAATCTCTTCCACGCTAATGCCCCAACATATGGGACGGACGGCAATGTGCAAAGCCTGTATGCGAGCGCCTCAGACGTTGGGATGTGAACTTTCAAATGTTGGTAACGCAGGCAATCTTTTGCATATAGGACTGATTTTGGTTTTAAAATATCGTCCAATTTGTCCTGATACTACCACCTCCATAAACTTGTCAAAACTATTAGGTTTAAATGTTTGAAACATTGATTTTTCGAACCCTTCAAATTTATTCCAACCTCGCCAAAGTAACAAATCAGTTCGAAACTGCGTGCTAAGCTCGCATCTAACTTCGCGCTGAACTTTACACCAATCTTGCGGCATTGCAATGTGACACTCCATGACACGTGACAGTAATGGTGCTTGTTCATTTGAGTTTGATTGGTGGCTTTGTTACGTCACGGTAATGCCGATTTACAAATGAGTTATTTGTTAGGGATATATTTGTTAACGTGATTATGACAACATAGGATAATTTCTGTGTTTTTTAATTTTGTGAAACATTCCTAATGCATCTAGATTCCATAAAAGCCAACCCAATTATTTTGTATTGCTGTATTTATAGCTCTATGTGGAAAGAGAACATTTTTAAAAATAGCAATGCAGACAGATTTAGATTGTATGAAAAAATGTCACGCTGATCGGGTTAATAAATTGATTTTTCTATATATATATATATTTCAGAATAAATGTTGATGGTCTTGTATATCTCAATTCAACAAACCTGGCAGCTTGTCACGTATTTCAAGTTCAGTTCTTTCCAGCCACATTGTACTGAATTCATTTTGACTTTTACCATCTTCAGTCTCCATAGCTTCGTCTAGGAAACAAAGAATAATCCGTAAGTGATTAAAAAAGAGACTTTGATATTTCACTGATAAATAGTTGTTGCTGATAGAAAAACGTGTATTACCTTTCCTGTGAAAAGGCCTGGAAAATCTGAATTTACTGACATTGTTGTGTTGGTGGTACTTGAGGATACGCTCACTTATCGGTTTTCCTGACATTCTATTATCCAAATTACTCATTATCGGTTCAACTGCATTCACTTGTACATCTGTAGGATTAATTGATGTAAGGAACCCTATTTTTATTTATGTAAATTATCAACATCGAATTTGAATAGTTCAAGTGTAGTATGGACTTTGTAATAAACGACAAGCTTGTTGAGCAATTTTAGTTTTATTTTTATAACATTTTAAATAATTTTTAGTGTCAACTGTCAACTCTTGTTGCGGAAAGGTTATATGCATTATACTACATAGGAAAGGCGAAACCGACCAGTCAAATAAAATTTGAATACAGTTCAGACTTAGTCGGTTCTGTTGCATCTGTGATAGGACGCCCGAAGATGCCGAAAGGCGAAACCCGGGTGGTTAGTGACAAAATATGTGGAATCATACAAAGTTGTAACAATTCAAATTAAAAATTGCGAATGTATTTTATTTTTAAAAAAAGTTATCAGAATATTTGTCTAAATATTACGATATGTACATTCTGAATATATAAATGGAATGAATGGTACAGTTTGCTTTAATATCGCAAGAAAGGAAAATGTGTTGTTGCAGCCGTTGCAGTCTCAAAGCAACAAATTTCTAAGTTTGCAGGAACAGATCTGCACTTAGATAATTTGAGCAGAGTCCCAGTGATCAGGGATAACAGATTTACAGTAGAAACAATTGAAAAGGATACATTGCTGATTAGAATTTTTGATATCTTCACTAGGTGGAGCAAGTGTGGTCATAAGTTCAGCATTTGGTAAGCCATTTAAAGTCCGAGCGCAAAAATCTTGCAAACGCTCATATTCTTTTCCTCTGTACACAAATACCTTTAGTAGAAAATATAGAATTAATCAAACATGTCAATACTTCTATTTGATAATATTTGTATATACCAATTGAATAGATCTTACTTTGTTCTGCAAAAATTCAGGAAAACCCTTTCCGTAATACCCAACTCTGAAATATTCAGGCTGCGGCCGATCCTGTTTTATGATTGCTTTATACAGTCGACCCATCCTTTCGTGGAGTTCAGACAAGTGGTCATAATCAAATACTTCTTCTCCATATTGTATTGCCAATTCTTTGCAAATTTCTACGGCCGATTCCCACATCTAAAATTGAAAAATAAGTTGTAATTGTAATAGCAGGATAATTTTTATAGTGAAAATATCATCGATGCTCCACAAATACATCATACATACATATATACATCAGTAAATACTTTTGAGACATTTAGTCTAACACTAGAGTCTGAGTACAATGTGAACACTAAAGTGTTATGAGCCAATATGATAAATATTATGAAGCATTCACAATTCAATGACAAACTCATGAGTGAAAACTGACGAATAATAATTTTGCAACCCTCAAAAGACAAACGACTCACCTGTCCCTTTTCAAGGAAACTAATGATATCAAAGGATAAGGCGTCCTTCAAATCTCTGTGGGTCTGGCAAGAGGGGTATTTAGCACTCGTGAGCAACGGACTCAAGGGGGTATTCGACCATTTCAGTATGGCTGCATGGAGCTGCAAAGTGTTGCCCGCTTCTGTCCAATCTTCGCATTCCAGATGAAGGTCGCAGAGTTTGTTGACGTATCTGATGTACATTTCATGCCGTTTTATGTCTGAATAGAAGCCCTGTTAGAATCAAAAAAATAAAGGTAAGCACACTACTGCAAAGAATAATATGCATTTTTAATCGTATGGTTTATATTAGGCGTTTTCAAACTATAATTTTAGAAGACGAGGATGTTGTTAGATTTACGACTTATCAAAAGATTTCTGAATTTTTATATTTCAGTTCAATAGAGGGTGCATGTGAAATTTTGTAAGTGTTGTGATAAATTTCTTTAATAATAAATGTCAATGTGCAAGGCCTGTGTGCGAGCACCCCAGAGGTTGGGATGCGAACATTCAAACGTCGGTAACGCAAGCAATCTTTTGCATATAGGACTGATTTTGGTTTTAAAATATCACCCAATTCGTCCTGATACTACCACCTCCATAAAACTGTCAAAAATATTAGGTTTAAATGCTTGAAACATTGATTTTTCGAAGCCATCAAATTTATTTCAATCCCGCCAAATCAGTTTGAAACTGCGTGCTAAACTCGCGTCTAACTTCGCACTAAACTTTGCACCAATCTCACGGCATTGGAATTTGACACTCCATGACACGTGACTAATGGCGCTTGTTCATTTGAGTTTGATTGGTTGCCTCGTTATATCACAGTAATGGCAATTTACGAGTTAGTTATTTGTTAAGGTGATTGTGACAATATAGGACCTTTCCTTGTGTTTTTTAATATCGTGAAATCGTATATCCTATATGTGGAAAGAGAACATTTTGAAAAATAGCAACACGGACAGATTTTGTTTGTATGAAAAACTGTCGCGCTGATCGGGTAAAACAAATAATTACTGTATAAAATATATGTCCTAACCCTATGCCCAAATAAACTATATATTTTCCATGCCTTAAAAAGTAATTTTAGTTGATCTTGTTGTGATTGTGAATTTTGTGAATATGGTGATGAATTTCAGAATTCTCAAGAATTTATGTCTTAAAGTAATAAAGTGAGTGATTAATGGTTTGCAACTACACTAATCCACTCCTCAAACCCAATTGGTCACGGCAATAATGGCCTTTATGAGTGAATTATTTGTTAGGAATATATTTGTTGAAGTGATATTGCAGCAGCATAGGATTTCGTTTTTGGTTTTTTTAAATGTTGTAAAACATTCCTAATACATCTGAAATTCATCATACATTCATCCTATAAAAAAGCCAATCAATTATTTTTTATTGCTGTATTTATAACTCTATATGGAAAGAAAACATTTCTAAAATTAGCACAGTGGACAGATTTAATTTATATTAAAAACCTTCCTGTGGATAGGAATAACAAGGATACAGACCTACCTGTTATTTTAAAAAACATGAATGTTTTGCTTGCCAAAATCAAATAGAAAAATAATAATATAAGCTAACTATGAAATAAAATGTAAAAACGTTTTTATTACAATATTTTAAGTATGTATAAATGTATGTAATTATGAAAAAATGATAAATAATCATGATATATGAACTAATTATTGATACTTGATAATTCGTACTCACATTTATAAGGGACTGATACTTAGAACTTTTCTGATTGGCTGTTAAGCCGTATGCAATTTGATGTTTATTCGACTATCAGAAATGCAATAATGCAAGAAATTTAAAATATGTAATAGAATTGTTTTTGAGAATTGTATTAAAACAAATAATTCATGTAAAAATATAATAAAAATATGTCAGTTGTTTTTTTCCTACCATGTTATTTCAAAACTGTGTAAAAAGAGAGATAAGCTTCTAAAAATATTACCAAAAGTGTAGTAGTAGCCTGCATTCTGTAATGGAGACTAGAATGATCGTGTAGATCCCTATATTGAAGTAAGATATCCAACAGTCTACCCACAGTAGATACGAATTTCTTGCCCTTTTCTGCTAATTCCATATCATCGGAACATCGTTCTCCGACCATATTTACAAAAAGTTCACTCCATTGAGCATCACCACTGCCTCCTGAAATTATATAATGAAGCTCAAAATAGTGACATACTTATTCAATAAAAATAAATCTAGGTTACAATCTGACTTAAGATTTAAATTCTACGTACCTTCAACCAATACATCCAACTTGACAATCATCTCATTTTCAAATTCATTAAAGTTACCCGCACAGTGGTCTTGATATGGCTCTATTGAATTATTAAATTCACACAGCATCATGTCAAAGAAAAGGGGTATGGTAGCCTTGCGGAGCTCAATTTCTGGTAAGAGACTCATCTCAAGGAATGGACCCACGAGAGCAGGTAGAAAGCGGCTCTTGTTATCTTCTGTTGAGAAAACAAATAAGCTTCTTGGTGTAAAATATAGACGATAATAATTTCATTTTCGTAAATGAAATATATATTTTGTTACCCAGTTTGAACCACATGTCTCTGACAGTGAATGCAGTTTCTCTCCTCATGTCCCCATGCCGTGCTGCCATCCTGCGTCTTCTACTGGAAGACAATTTCTCTAACTGCAGTGAGGGTTGAGTCAAAAATACAACTGACAGGTGAAACCAATTAGACCAGACTTGCTCCTCTATCGGTTGAAGGAATGATTCTACCAGGGTGTATGAGAGAAGTCTGAAAGCAAAATGACATTGAAAAACTCCATTGGGTCGTTTAACATCTGTTATATTCATTACAAACATTGATGTCTCAAATAAAAACAACGGTGAAGATTTACAATATTCATAGTCATCGTCGTTCATATTAAAAGTTGTGGTATAGATTTTGTTGTCCTCAATTTTTTCATTTCTTTTAAGTATACAATTGTGAAAAAAAAATGTAATCATTATGCACATTTCTCTCTGGCCTCACAAATTCACACTTATTTTCAGGTCCTATCTGTTGTTTTTTGGCATGGCTCTTTTGATTGGAATGTATCATCCGTCTAAAGAGTATTGCAAGTTTATCTATGCAACATTTTGATTGTAATCGTGAATTCCAAAAATTAGGAAATGAGCAAAATTACTACTCTCAAAATGAATTTTACTGGTTAATCTTCTATTAAAAAATATTTGAGAAATTTACACCTTAAATTTCAATTTATCTGTCCCTATAGAAAGAATAATTATTGTACCCCATGTTCGTCAGCCACATGTTGAAAGTGGGATAAAGTAAGGAAAGGCATTTTTAATTATTAACAGAATTTATAACATTTTTATTGATGTTGGATATTAAATCACTTACCTCATTGTATTAAGTACAATATTATTCTGCAGATTCATCATGTCTGCCCAATGTTTCTGAAAGACGGGTTTCTCCACACAGTCTCTCAGAACCACGAGAATCTCTATGAGGAAGTCCAAAAGTTCATCTTTAGATGAGAATTTAGAGATGTATTCATTGTACCGTTCTAGGGACATTTGCCTGAACATTTCTAACAACACGGACACAAGTGGGCACTGAAAAAAATTTATGTTATTGTATATAATTTAAAGATAAAATAATATTATTTAAAATATTATATTGATATTTTGAACGCTATTCATTACAAGATCAATGTGGATACAAAATTGGAAAAGCCATTTAGTGAACATTTGATAGAGTTGGGAAATGGTACTGTATAATATATATCCAAATCTTTTAATGACAAAAATTGTGAAATAATTTCTTTGTTCTTATTACTTACAACCAAGGGGTTTTCTCTATCCATTTGTATTGTTGCTTGAACGATGGTTCTCAATAAGCATAGAGTCAAATGATTGAATTCCTCATCTGTCGAGCCAACGTCATTTCGAAACAGTAATGTTAAAATTTCATTCAGAATTCTAACACACAATTCCAACTGAAATTACAAGATAGATTTGTATGTTCATAAAATAAAGAAGCCACAGTGAATAAATATATTTCCAAATATATGAGAAAGGATTATCATTTTTTGTGATATTGAATAATAAGATTGATGATTGAATTAAATTGAGCTTTGTACACTAACATATATGGATGTAAGGAAGAAAAACGGTTGTGAGAAAATAAGTTGAATATGGCTACATCACTATAATCCATTAAAAATGAAAGGGAAAAGGGATACGTCGAATTGCTGCCACTAAATAAGATTATTTTAAGGTGAAAAATTACATAAGAAATCATAATTGAAAACTTGTTTAGCTTTTATGGAAAATAACGAATTAAGAACTTATGTTCTTTGCCTTTCGAATGAATATACATATTTATATTTAGTTATATGTTTATAAACCAATAAATCTTGAAAAAAAATAAATTGAATAAGCTGAACCAATAAATAACATATAAAATACAAAAACTATGGTAAGGTAGGTGTATGACAAGTGAAATCCTCATATCAAATTCTTATCGTTTATCACTTTGAAGGTGTTAACTATAATTTCTTTGCGGAGAAGCATGACATTTTCTTTGTATACTTATTGTTAGATATAAGCGTCGACAATAGAAAGTTGTATTTTTGAAATGTGTAAAATATGAAAAAAAAAAAATCTGAGATCCGAACATTTATGTTAAAAATTTTCCAAAATATACACATAAATTTTTCAATCAATAATATATTAAACAAATAAACCAATCAATTATTACAGCGGCTGTTTTTGAATGAGAAATAAATTCAGTATCTGGCTACAACCATTTTGATGAACGATGAGTGTATTGATATTAAAAATTGGTAAATACATAATTGTACCTTAGATACAACAATTATCATGGCAAACTTTTTGTTTACCAAGAGGAGTGAACTAAATTCGTACTAGTTAATGAATACTAAAAGTTTTCATGTATAATATTTGTTATTGCTAAAAATTATTCAAAAAAGTGCAATTAATTACCAATCAATGTTTTGATGATTTTGTAAAAACTCATGCAGATTTAAGATAATAAAAATATCTTTGCTGAACATTGTTATGTATAACTAATAATATTAAATCTTGAAATAAAAAAAAAGCATAAGAAATAATAAAATGTTACAAGTACGTAAAAACTACACAACAAAGAATGTAATATATACATATTTAACAACATCACAGTTGATCAGCATTTTGATGATATTTCATCATATTTTGTACTATCTCAAAGAAAACAAAGAAGAAGTAATGCAAAAAAATATGATTAGTACCTGTTCGCTATATCCCCTGTGCTCTTGTAGTTTGTGCCTGGATGCCCCGAGCACTCTTGCAACCTTATCAACGGATCGATTTTTCGAACGTATCTCTATTCCACTTCTTGTCTATTGGTGGTAGATTATAACCGTAGACAATAAACGAGGTTCAATTGAAAAATAGATCCGTGAAATGATAGCACGGCCGGTGTGAATCCATAATGTGTTTGGTTTGAGGTTACAATTGTTTGTTGAACAGGATACACGCACACCGACACACGCAAGCCCGTCCGTATTGGTTGGGTTCGGGTATTATGAAGTTAGATGACAACACCACGCCATAAACAGGCAATAAAATGAAAAAAAAACACAATGACAGTCGGGTGCTGATTATTTTCAGACAATCAAAACACAAAGCATTTCTTTACCCTCAATGTATCTACAATAAAAAATTTTCCATTCTAGAGGGCTGGCGATTAATTACTGCATATTTTTTATCCTAAGAATACTAATGCTTTGTTTTTTGAAGATGCCTATAACTTTTAATTATATATTAACTTCAATAAAATGATTCTGATATTAGAAAAAATCTTCAAACGTGTATTGAAATTTTATCAAACACATTATAATGAGAATTAATATATTAATAGGTAAAACCGCCAAGGCAAGCATTAAAACATGACAACACAGGGACAAAGCGTTTTAATTTTGTTAGGTTTGTATTAAAAAACCAGTAAATTGCAACTTGTAATGCTCCAGGTTCAAAAGATTAAAACTACACAAAACCCAGCCATATTAAATCCTCCTTTAAACGAAATCACAACTAACAGAGCCTACGAACATTGAACATTAAAAGGTTTGTAATTGAAATGGTGCCTCAAAAAATATTCATTTCTTTGTAGTATAACGTTATTGTAGAAAATAAGACCGTTTTCACACTAGGGATAATATAATGCGAAATGAAATAAGATATGGACGAGCATAAATGATGGTTTTTGAGCAATTACTTTTTAAGTTTTTACATACAGGAATATATTTATCAACACAAAATTGATGTGCCTAAGCCCCTTTATACTATTCACATTTATCAAAAATATGATACTAGGATAAAATAGAATAGAAGTGGCACATTCTGAGGGATTTAGAGGTGTTGACACTCAAAATGTTGAAGAATTATTAGATTGCTATGGAGAGCTCCTATCGCGAGGAATTTCAAGTATCAACAGAATAACATGCGGTTCAGTTGTAAAGAATACGAATAAACATTATGAAGTTTAAGAGATTTCTCAAAAAAAATTAACATCGAAATTTTCTGAATGTTTTGATGAAACATATCTTATGAAATGTCACAATGTTGAGCGAAACTGCATACTGGAGAACACTCAATTCTTTAGATTGTTATTCAACAAGACACTTAAAGAAAAAAGAAGGAATTTTAGTGGACGGTAATGTTGCACAATAAAAAGTGAAGGATGCATTATTGTACTGGTGTAATATTGAAAATATGCATCTTTCAAATTCAAGAAATTGTGAAGGCCTGAAGATACTGATAGGCTAGAAGACATGACACGGACAGGCTTGTAATACTTATATTCAATGGAAAAGCAAATATTTACATCATTGAACTGTTAATATTTTCAAACATCAAATATCAATAGTTGAATGAGACAATACAAAATTTCAACAATTGAGTGTGAATGAAAAACATTTACTGTCTGCATTGTGTACATGCAGATTTCCAATAGGTTGACCCTTTGTTCATGACTTATGTTGTGACTCATGTTATTATTACAGATTTATATTTGAACATTATTAGCAGAGTCTAGAAAATCCCAAAAAATAACATTGGTGTATTATTAAGTGTTTATTGACATAATATACAGATGAACAGAGCCGTCGAAGTTTGATTGCAGCAAAAAAAAGGATGGTTTGTTCATGCATTATTGTAAGATGTTTTTTTTACTCAAAAAAAATTTAAAATAGCCATATTATTACGTAAAAAAAATTACGGTGGAAAATAATGGATTGATACTTCCAAATTTTAGATATTTCGTATATTATATGAATTCTAAAAAACGATGAATTGAGAAATAACAGGTCAACGAGACAGATAAGATTTATCCTTTTAATTCTTGCCTATTGACCAGTTTAATTCTTTTTTAATCTTTATAAATACTTTGTTCCTAAATTTTTTTATTATTTTTGAGGCGATATTTCCATAGTGTGTTGGATAAAATGCAATAATAAATATGATGTCAAAACACGGGAAAAAAAATATTTCTATCGTAAAAACTGTACAAGTAACGGTGAGGCCGATAGATTGGCTCTGATAGAGTTTTCGCATATTATTTTAAGAATAAAGCTAAGCTGGCAAATGATATTCCTATTTAAAGGAATATTTATTTAAAGAAAAATATATTCCGCATGCTAATTGTACTCAGAAGAATAATAAAGAGAAAAAGTAAGATGATATCAAAGTAAAAAAGAAATTAAGAATGATCAATTGAAGTGCAAATATATTATGCAGATAATTTTAAATATTGCCACACATTAAAGTGAAATAATATCATGCTGGGTATCAAAAAACATTTGAAATAATGTCAGATGTTATATTAAAAGTAAACGTACCTAATCTAAAAAAGGGTAATAAAGATTTGATTTATCAAGAGTTGAAAGAAATTTTAGATATTACATTTTAAAATACCTGTACACGTTAAACGTGAAAGCAATCACACATTTGGAAGAAAATCTTTGCAATTTATACAATAAGCCATGATGAGAGATACTTCATACATAAGACAATTTTTATCCAAAATGAAAATTACATAAGGAATTTAGTAATTGACAAATTCTGGGGTTGCTGCTGAAGTTTGGCAGTTAGCATAACTTTTATAATGTGTAAAATTTTACACTACTGCAAGAGCAGGTTTCGTCAGATTGCTTCATCAGCCCAATGTCACCATTCAGTCACATGTAGGTAATAAGTATGAAATATGAATGCATATTTATTATATACGGGTAAATGACTCGCAAGTGTGAACAACAATACATTTTGATAGTTTTATTTGACACGGTGAAAAAATAGCAATGTATTTTAGTTCTACAAAATTATTTTTAAGAAATATAGTTGATAGCTATTTCGGCTCACGCCATCGTCACGCCATAGTTCTGACGATGGCGTGAGCCGAAATAGCTATCAACTATATTTGTTAAAAATAATTTTGTAGAACTAAAATACATTGCTATTTTTTCACCGTGTTATAATGGAGTTCTATCAAGTGAATGCCAATTCAATCAATAAAGTTTTATTTGACATTTATAATCATTTTTTCAAATAAAATGGTAATAATTAATATGATGTTGGCTGTTACATGTTTACAATATGTGAATGGATTTTTTTTTTCTCAAATAACATAGCTGTAATAGCTCTGTAGATCATCAAAATATTCTTATAGAATACGGTTGGCAATAGAACAATATACATTCAGTTAAAATTATCATCTCTTATACTAATATAATATTATGGAATAACTTTTAACGTTCTTAGTGCCATCTAGATATAATGTAACATAATGGATTTAACACAGTTACGGATTGTGACTTAGGTGTGAAAAAGGGATTTTGATGTAATGCAAAAACTGACTTTTTTATAATTCCTTAGAAAACAATTTTTTATCTAGAAAATCTTATAATCGCAACAGGAATGAAATAAGTCATAAGTTTTTACTATGACTGGCATTATATTGAAGTCATGCAAAACGATAAATTAAAAAACTGATAATCAGGATATCAATGTCATTGAATCGTAATCCTGCAAGAAAAGTGTCACAACTCTAATGTTGCAATTTTTAAGTGAATATATAAAAAAAATTACTTCTGAAAAAAACTGTAATTTTTGTAGTTCTGATGATTTGGTGTTGCTTTGAAAAGTGTGACAGTTTTTCAGAAGTTTTGTGTGCATAAAACTGAATATTAGTAAAACAATTGTGTCACTATGTTTTGTCACATTTTTCATACATGTTACATTGAAACTGATTTCACAGAGCTTAGAACTGACTGCTTAAGTTGTGACACTTTTCTTGCGGGGGTGGTGAATGTTTTCACTGATTTCTGACACTTCCATAAGACATAGACATGGTAACTGTTCGCAGCATGCTATAATGGTTGTAGATTGTTTTTTATTTAATTTTTTGTTGTATCCGATATTTTGAGATAACTATTTCCGTTTGAAATGATTTCATCACAGAAAAAGTACCTGGGAGACTTTCGTTAGAACTTAAGCTGAATGAAGAACTTATTTTAGTGTTTTTATAAAGACCTATCCGAATTATTTTTGATAGTAGATAGCGACACTGTCAGTAAGTATGCAGAATTAAATTTTAGAATAGCAACATTCACGGAATTCACACATGGGGATAAAAATAAGGAAAATTTCGAGCAGAGACTAATTAATAATTGAAATGGTGTTTGAATGCGGTGGTGCTTGGTGCGGTGTATTAAATGGAAAATTAACAATTAAAAAAAACAAATCACATCGGCAGATTCACACGGCAGTTATTGAAATTGTGCTCTTGGCAAACCATCACAGAACACATTAAAGGGGAACAGAACAGGTTATTTAAGTATTATTGATGAGACAAGCTTCAGAAAATATTTGAAAAGAACTTCCAAATCAAATTATTTATCATTTAGTTATGTACTTGAAATGAATAATATCTGAAATAATGTTAGATGTCACACTGTATTGGCAAAATAACTATTCTCATTTATTTTCAATGTACATTTAATTACCGAAACAAAATAAATTAATTATCATTCTGGGTAATTGTGTATATAAACAACAATTCAAACAATTTCCTCAGATTTGAAATCAATTTTGAAGTATTGGATGTATGTAACAACTCATTTCCAGCAATAAATAAGCATAACAATTTTTTTCATAATGATTATTTTGATTGCATCATGAAAAAAAATATTTCTCATTTAAATAATAAAAGTAAAAATTTTTGATTGTCCAAAGAATTTTATAAAATTTGAGGTTTCATCGTATTACCAATACTGTGCATCAATTTACTGTAGATAAATTTTATCTGTGTCATTTTTTGAAATCATGTCTCAACAAAAACACTATTTTAATAAGATTTGCAACATTCAAAAATTATATTGTTTTGTTAAATTAAAGAGTTAAAAAGTAGAAAAAAAGTATTTTCGTTCACTAAAATCAGATTTTACAAAGTTAGCAGCAAATTATTCACAATTTGAAAACTTCATATATTTTTCTGCGACACAGAATTTGGATTCACTTACACATATTATTTTTATGATAGCTAACTGAAGCCCGTTTCATTACAATGTTGCATATCTTAATAAAATAATTGTATTCAAGGTAGATATAAAATATAATAGGTAATTACATTAAAATATATTATTAAATATGTTTGGATTTTAAAGTGGCTCTATTGAAAATTTCAATCATTCAGTGTACTTGGGGATTGCAATGCTAGTATCACATTTTCAATACCAGTTTTAAAAAATAAAAATTGTAATTATTCTTTTATTTCATACGAAAAAAAAAATATCAAATGCAGCGTATACAAAATATCTAATGGCCACTTCCTGTTCTAGGTGTTTTTAACCAAACAAACATTGTCCCTGAAGGCGAGTGTACACTTTATATTTTGTATTTGATTACCTTTGTAAAAGTTTAATTATCGAATTCTCAATCGTAGTTATAATTTGATTACATAAATAGTCAAAAGTATTTATTTATTTTTGTAATACAGGAATTGATATAATTACCAAGTATCGCAATCCCTAGGTGTACTGTTATATATAAAATCTAAATTCAAATATAATTTTTTATAGATGAAGAATATCAATTATTTTAATGTATATTTGTATGCAACTACCATATTAATGATTTTTAAAAGGGTAAAATGAACAAGTTTATACATGATATAAAAGGAAACAAAAATCACAGCAGTGTAAATTGTATTGACTTACCTTAAAACTGTCAGCGAGCACAGAATAAAAGTGACATTGGTTAGTAAAGAAATCAAAGTATTCAAAAAAGAAGTATCGCTGAAATATTCTATATTACAAAAAATCTACAAGCCCAATATTATTTATTCACAAAACTTAACTCCCAACACTGAATAGATAAAAGAAATGTTTGAAATGTGTGATTTTTTTACAATGTAAAGAAGAAGAAAAATGTGTATAGTGGAATTGAAAATTGTAATAGAATAACCATTGATGTACTCTAACCTTTTATACGAATAACAATGTAATTTAAATTTGTTTTTAATGAAAAAACCAATTAGCAAACTGATGCAACTAAAGAAAAAGATTTTTTTTTACAGTAACAAAATAAATTGAGAAAATTGTCTGTTTCAAAGAACCGTTTTACCATTAACAGATAGTTGTACAACATGAAAAAAGACGTAAAAGTAATGGGATAAAGACAGCAAGCAGAAGATGAAGAAATAATGTGCAAAACATCCACCATAACCAAGAAAAGAGTGCGGACTTAAGATTGGTTTAGGGAAGGTTACTATCCAACACCATGCTCATTACGATTAATTAAGCTAAACATAAACATAATAAACCAAGATTTTATTCACAAACATTTGAAAACATCTATAAAGCCAGATATCAAAATGCTTTTACAGGAAGAGTATTTAACTTATTGTCACCAAAACTTATTACACCCAAGATATTAAAAATGTAACAAAAACACCAATTGAAGATAAAAAGCCCTAAAATATACAAAAACTGAAATATTCAAATTTCAATTAAATGCTAGAGCTGAAGATAGAATGTTTTGGAGAATAAAATGAACTGCAAAGAGACATTGATACACAACACATTAATGAAACAAAAGTTTATTTGTATTAAAAAGTAATATCTAGAAAGATGTGTTTTGATAGAGCTGAATTGTGAATACTATTTTGATATTTGAAAAATTATACTTTATTTTAATACATGCTATCGAATATAAAATTATTATTTATAACTGTGCATTTGTTTGCAAGTGCATATACTTTTGGTATAAGCATTTATAAACTATTTTTTTTCATGCAGTTTGGTAATTTTAATATTTTGATATCTGTCTTTAGTTCTTTATTCATTAAAAAGTATCATTTGACAACTTTTATAAAATTTCAAGATCATCAAGATCATCTTGATCATGATTAAATAGGATTTGAAATTGGAAACACCTACATCAAAGCTGTTTCCTAATATTCCAAAATGCTTGATTTTATAATTTTGAATAAAAGTTTTTTAAATAATATAAAAATTAATGAAAACTTAATGATTTATAATCCTCAAGGTTCGATCATTAGTAATAGAGCATCTCAACTGAAATTTTATGCAAAAATAACCATTAAGTTTTAACAGTTTAAAAACATATTATTGCAGCAAATGGTATCCATACCTCATCACTGTTCTGAATGAGGTTCTTTATAGTTGTAGTAATGTGTGGGAGAAGTATACATCTACAATGATTACTCAAAAACAATGGCCCTTGGACGAGGTCTAATACAGTAATTAGGCGTTGCTTTTTAAGCCTTTCGGAAGGAAGCACATCAAGTATTTCACCAATCATTTCCCTGAAATTAAGAACTTATAAAGCCAAACCAAAAACAAAACTGATAGTGATATGCATCGCAGATTCATTTGCAAGTATAAATATTAGGCATGTATTTTTTGTGAACAACAAATTAATCCAAATGATTTAACGAATATATAAGAAGAATTAATATATTGCATATCACTTGCTTTTCCACTTTTCTATAGGAGGATCAGACAGAAAAAAAAACTACTGATTAATGGCGAATTCAGAAAAAATTAAAATAGAAAAAAAAAATTGTTAAGTAATGGTACAATCAATTGGAATGAAAAAAAAACAAATCAGATGGCAATCAAGTCGAAGACTAAGTTTATAAATTTTGTATGCTCTTCCATGATCAAAGAATTCATTAAACTGATAAAATATCTTACGACAGCAGTGGCTCAGGGAAGACTTTAATGATGTGAGGGACAGCAGACGGCAGATATTTGAGACAAGCACCTTGGGAAATCAAGGCGATTGTTGTTTCACAGTGCATCATACCAATGATACTATTCAGCAGTTCTGCAAATAAATAAATTAAGATTGAACTGGAAGTACGCATAAGAAAATAATCCATGGACATATATCACGGCTTTGTTAATGTGATTCAAATATATTTGATAAAAGTTTGCCTTTGGGTACCTTGAAAGAGTTCTTGAAAGTCGTGCTGATCACTCCTCTGAGTGAGTTCCGCATGAAGCTGTCGTGAACGGACAATGAATCTGCTCAAATACTCAAAGCATTTTAAACTCGTCACAAGAACCTTGTTTTCATCATCCTTGACCACTTCTTTCAGCAACAGGGAAAGGACTTTGCACAGTTTCCTGATAATCAAACATATCACAATAAGTAAATATTTTTCAAACATATGGACAAAATGATTGTAAAAACAAAAAAATAATTAGAAAATTACAAGTTAGTGACTTACTTGTATGCAAGAGTAGCACAAAAGTTTTCTTTGATGTAGAGCTCTAAAACAGGTTGAAAGTGATGATATTTTCGGTTAAGTACTATGGTAATGACACACAATAAACATTCGAAGACCAATAAGTCATATGTGTCCTTGCTTCCATCCACATCGGCCTGAAAAGAGTAAAAATTATAATATCAAGCCAATAAATCTAAACAGTGTGGACGCACATGTAAGTACGCCAGGAGAAAATAAGGGGGAGATGAAAAAAACAGAATTTTATAACAATCGCTCTGTCTCCCAAACTAGTGGTGATTTTTCAATGAAATTTTGAATGCATACATACCATATGCTGTTGCTTACAATTATTTTTTTATTCAAGAAATAATTTTAGGTAACACAAGTATATTACGGTTATTACACATTCCAAGCAAGATTTTTATAAAAAAATATTCCTTTCACTACACAAAATATATAATCCCACATTTATACTTTGAGCACTTTTACACAACACACCCGAATTATAATGGTTGTATTTCAAAAATGAAACGCATGTGTGCAACAGGCAATACACCATATACATGCACATACTTTGACTGCATTTGGATGGCTTACCAAGTCTCACTTTTTTGCTCAGGATAACCATGTGTTAGAACAGAGTAAGTATATTTTTGGTATCGCCACTAGACTAAATATTTACATTCCTCAAACAAACGACTAAGTATGTGCTGAGATTTTGTCTTTTCTGCACCAAAGGAAATTTAAATGTAAGAAGAAGACTTAATTAAACATCATCATAGCTACTTCAACATTTATCAATTATCAAAAACAATAAAACTGTACAAACAATCTCAAAAACGCTGCACAAGAGTATATGTAAAGTAATTCATGTGATATGAATTGTTGGTGTGTAAAGGAAATGAAATATTATTCAAATTTTGTTGATGTATGTGCAGCTGAGTCATTCTTCGAGAGATTGGTATATAATATTTATATGAAAAAATTGACTAGATATGTTTTACCCGCCTTTAAAGTGGAGTGGATATAAAAATTAGAACTACTTTTTCTGCTTAAAGTGTGATAAGTTTCACTTTGAAAGCAGGGGACAAAGAGTGAGATGAATCATAATGTTGTGTTGATTATTAAGCACAATATATTGGTATTCAAAATAGAAGCCCGTCCAATTATCAAAGAGTTAAGATTTTTCCAGGAAGTGGTTAGTGAAATAAATGTTATTATTTCAGTTTCACAATCAATACCTGAGTGAGTATACTGAACAGGGCGTCTAAGATGTCTTGCAGAAACTTGACAACTTCTCTTTCGGGTACTTTAGTAAGTGCTATGAGTGATTGTCGTAATTTTTCATCTGACCTGTGATCGGACCAGTTAAGGAAACCGAGCAACTCCACTAAAAAAAAAAATTCAAATTAGAGAAAGAATCATTCTTAACCTTTAAACGCTCAGCGGTCCCATACGGGACCAGTGATTATGGTGCACTTCGCTATCGAGTTACATTGATTTATGAATATAGTATTAAAAATATGAATATTAGCTTATATAAATGATGTCTTTGATATCCCGATCAATAATTTTATTTTCAGCTTCAAAAAATGTTTTTACCATGATGAGTAATATAAACATCCGTGTTACAATATCGACTTTTGGAATATGCGTTGTTATATTAGGCGAACCATAATAAATCAGCTATATCTACACTATTCAATATATTTTTATGGGGATACAGATTTTTTTCATATAGTAGATAAAAAAAAAATCTTTGAGGCAGTGACTTCCAATCTGGGTGCGTGAACCCCTCAGAGATGTTTTTATTCTTTAACTTTAACGAGTAATTATATAAAATATGAAAAATTATATATGAAGCTTTTGTAAATTATAAACAATCTTTTATTTTGATAATGCTTCTTATTTTACCCAAATATAGTTTTAGAGATATATTTATTTTTAGAACAGATACGGGTCGCACGATTATTTCATAAAAAAATGCTTGGGCGGTTAAAGGTTAATGTAAATTTATTCTTTGGAAATTGTCATTGAATTACATCATATAAATTATTTCTTATTACAAATCATCAGTCTTACCGTTTTGGGTGAGTTTGGTTGAGCACACGTTTGTGGATATAGAAAAAGAATCTTTTGGCATGAGAGACAAAAATCCTTTTTGCTGTTTATTGTTGTCTTTTTCTCCATTGACAATATTTCTTTGGCTAGGAAAGGAAAGGTAACATGCAGCAGCATCTCTTTCATTGTTGGGCCATTTTTTTGAATCAACCTAGAAAAAATGTCAAGACAACATTCATTTGAATGTTATTATGTAAAAAATATACAAATGATAAAATATTTTGAAATACGCACCTTGTAAACACAAAGATTATGCTCCACATCGTTCAGAGTTGTTCCATCCACCTGCATCAGCGGTGTGTATGCCAGACTAAATGGCTTCTCGGCTTTATCTTTAGCCTCGTTAGAACTACGGTGTTTAAAAAGAAAGACAACATGTGCCAATCTGAACTCTTCAACAGGCACACATATCTGCAATGGAGATGATGAGTGTTAAGAAAATATGAATTTATGTTGCAATATCAGTGAATATTTATAGATTTCATTACCTTAAATATTTCATGCCATTTTGGTTTATCATCATGATAATAAATCACCGAATTATATTCATTGAGCGTCTGCATACCTCCTCCCATTGATATCACACCCTATCAAAAAAAAAAACAAATAGAAATAAGGAATTGAAAGTATTAATTCAGTTAACATAGTGAAAAAATTGCAATTTATTTTAGTTCTACAAAATTTATAAGATATATAGTTGATAGCTATTTCGGCTTACCTTCATCAGAACTATTTTTTGCTATTTTTCCACCGTGTTATAATGGAGTTTTACCAAGTAAATGTCAATTCAATCAATTAATTCAGTTGGTAATGCTTGTGCATCATAAAATATATTGTGGAAAAAGTAATTAAAATTTTGTTTTTATTATTTAAAACATTGTGCCTTTCTGTTAAGGAATGACAATTAACACATTAAAGAACAATTTTTATCATCAAATTAATAAAGGTCCATTACCGGAATAGTGGTTCCGTCTTGGTTGCAAACTTTGACAGTGACTTGTATATTTCTGTCGGATGATTTTCCAACTCCACGAGTGAAACTGCCACCCACCAATGTAAGATAAAGATCGTTACGGGCATCACTGGGTAAAATCACTTCAGGGAAGCCCATTTTCCTGGCTATCACAACATTTCCAACAACCAAGTGTGGAATTTCTTCACGGATCTATGAATTCAGGTATGATAAACATTATAAATCAGTTTATGAATTTAATGTATCCCATTTTATTTTTCACAAAAACTCTTAAGTACTTTATATCAGTGCTCCGCAACCTTTCATCTTCCATGGCAAACTAACGCATTTTTCAAATTATCACAGCACATCATAAGTCGATATATATTTAGTAAAATGAATAGTTCACCATTGATGTTTTAATAATGATTCAGCATGAGCAATTACTTTTCAGCATGGTTTACTTTATTAACACTTGATTATTTTCTCTTATAAATGCACATATGGTATTGTAGAACTGTGTATATTTTTGCAGATATGAAATATTATTCTAATGAAGAAATAATTATTTCTATATTTATGCGATTGCGTCTTCACAGAATATTTGATATAGTAGATTAATTATTTGATTTGTTTTCTTCAGTTAGAAAAATGCACCACGGCACACCTAGTATTGACTCACAGCATGTTTGTGTGTCGAGGCATACCCATTGCGGAGCACTGCTTTATACGATACGTACCTGTTTAAGATCGCCATGCAAAAGTTTGACAGATAACCATAGCCCTTGACCGCTTTTTGTGTCACCTTTCAGTTCTTTGTTGGAAATAATTTTTCGGAGAAGAGAATCTAAATTGTCTTTTTCACATCTATAAAGGAAAAAATTGCACAAATTAGTCATTATTAAAAAAGTTATGTGATGAAATAATTGATATACTAATTAATTAAAAATTCAAAAAAAAAAACTTACGGGAAAAATGAAACACAATGATGTTTATCGTCATCAACATCTAGAAGTCCCGAAAGAATTTGAGTGACATCCATAGCGGCAACACCGAGTGGGCGACGCATTGTAGTACCTCGGTACCCAGACATTTCACCGTTGCCAAGATTGCCAGGCTGCGACAGTGATCGACCGCTCACAATAGCAGCGGCTACTGAACTACGCCTGGTAAAATATTTGTAATACTTATATATATAAAAAACATGCATGAGGGTCAAAAAAGGTTTCTTTTCATCGTTTTAAGATTAAAATAGTAATGAATATTAATTTACAATTTGTTTGAAAATTTTATTTGGAAGTCTGCCTATGCCACTAGACTATAAAAATATAATAATGTTCAGAAGGTTGGAAAAATTTAAAATATGAAGGTCTTCTTAGATGATTCACTTTTGGAACATATTACAACTCTAAATTATAAAATAATTATATACAATAATAAATGATATATTCCTTACCGATTATCAGTATTTTGTGGCTCCATGCCACCAATTCTAATCACATAGCAGACTAGATAAACCTTTTCTCTTTTGATATCCGTTGTTCCAAGATCCTATTGACAAAAATATGAATTCACAATAAACATTATTACATGTAATAAGTTGTTCAATTTGAAATGCCAACTAATAAAAAAAAATTATTTATAAAAAAAACTTTATAACATAATTTTAATAACACACCGTAAATAACACTCTCAAATGGTGAAGTTGATCGATTTCTCTCGCTAATCCTCCTTTCGACCAAGGCACAACGTAACTCTCTGTGAAGTGTTCGTTGGACACCCCGTCATATAAAGAAAGCTGTAACTCTGCATCTTCAGACATCTTACAGACGAAATTTCGTACCGACGCAAAGAAACTATATGAGGTTGATGCTGAAGACGATGGGGGTTGATTCTGCGAGTCTGTAGAGGATTGATGTTGCTGGCATTGCGCAATTGGCGTTGTCGGTGGGAGTTCCTATAAAGAAGAATTCCAATGAATGGAAAATTGCTTCATATTCAAATGAATAAATATCATTAATATATTGAGTGCCTTAGTTGTAAAAATATTTTTGTGAAAACAGGCGACACTATCAAACAATCGAAGATGCCATAAACCTTAATACAAACCATAATTACTGTTTTTACTCAACCATACCTGGCCTAATGATAATTTTAAGATAAGTCAAAGTAAAAAAATCTACCATTTTATTTTCATCACCAACTTTACAAATTTCTTGAGTACACTCCTGCTAATGTTTCTAGCATAATTACATATACCATATTATATTATAAGTATAGTATTTATGTATATATATATACATTCTATTTTACACAATTACTTTTAAGTGGATTTATGTACTTACAGATTTTTGTTTAATACTCTCTACTGTCTCAACATGGAGGTTGTACAATTGACTAGTGGATACTTTACTAGGATCAATGTGGCTGCCTGTTGTCGCACACCGAACAGTGATGTCCATTCCAAGCTCTCTGAAATATATATAAGAAAAATAGTAAAATACAAGTTTAAATTGCATACCATCACTATTTATAAAATCCACTTGTAACTGATGAAATAAATTTGAAATAGAAACATGAACGGCAATAAAGAATACAACAATATTATTGAAATTTGAACATTACAGAATTAACTTTTTACTTATTCAATTACCCCAATTTAATAAACATGAAGTGCTTAGAACACTATAATAATTACCGATTTCCTCTATCCATTGTGTATATGGCCTGTCTTTGAACTTTCTTGAGTTGGTCAAGTGGTAATGTTCCCGATAATATGGCGC
Organism: Himalopsyche japonica; assembly: GCA_028555115.1. Lineage (NCBI taxonomy): Eukaryota > Metazoa > Arthropoda > Insecta > Trichoptera > Rhyacophilidae > Himalopsyche > Himalopsyche japonica. The sequence continues at coordinate 3,037,454 of JAHFWJ010000348.1, read as the reverse complement.
CACGCAGTTCTAACAAGGCTCTCATGCTAACTTCAATAAATTTGAACTTGATGGTGTCACATTTCTGAAAATAAATCAATTATATTTAATCCATCTGAACAATAAATTATTATGAAAAATGTAAATAAAAAAACTGTTGATAAACCAAAATATATTTTTAAATTAAATAGTTAATGTTACAATCGTTCATATCAATAGTAATTGAAATCTTTGAAAAATGATGACCATTTTGACTTTTCAATGTGCAGAGTACCATAAAAAATCAAGTAATTTTACAAGTTAATAATCTGTGAATATTTTAATTTTGTAGAAAGTTTTTATGTCCAACACTTTTTGTGAAATAAGAATTTTCAGTTACCATAAACAATAATTTTAATATGTGAATTAATGTTAAAATTAATTTATAATATATAAAAATCAACCACTGACCACATAGAGATGCTTCCAAAGACTTCCCCATTCCCTAAGCGTTTGTGTTATCTCTTGGACTATATGAGGCTGTATAATACTGACTATTTCCACCGATTCAGTTCTACAATATACAGCAAGAATAAAATATATATAATAGCAGAAAAAATTTTTACATGGTAGGAAAGCTCTACAAATAGCATATAAGATATTTGATCACTATCGACAATGCAGAGATGAATTCTATATTCACAAGATGAAAATGCATCAGTATCTTTCAGTTATGGATATTCAAATAAAAATAATTATGAATGAGAATGTACAATCCAATAGTCCATTTACAAAACTTTCAAAATGATTGACACTTTGCTGTCGGGTGCCTTGAACATAAGGCTCTAGTCCGTAGCAGGCGCTTTTTAGCGATTTGCTCAAAAATATGTTACTTTTAATGTACACAACTTCTAAACCAAACCATATTTTCAATTGAAATTTTCAATGAAATTATATGTGACAATTGATGATTAAGAATAAAATAAAAACAGTTTGACTACATAACTTCACTATATTTATAAGCTGAATATAAAGCCTTGTTAATAACTCATGAGTTATTTTGCTACTTGCAAAAACAGTGTCCAGCGGTGTTGCCACAGCTATTTTCCGCTGACAGACAATCCCGAAAAATGCCATATCTCAACAACGAACCGTCTTTAAAAAATGGCATTTGCCTGGTCCCGTTTTCTACGGACAGTCTGTAATAAACGGCATTTGCCATTTCCCGACAACAAAGTGTTAAGATAATAATACATTTCGAACCCTTTTTGTTTCAAGTGATATACAATACATTTCTCATAAACTGAACTGATTATGGGGGTATGGGATGCAGATAATCAGGACTATTAATTTTAAATATGAAAATAATTATGAAGTGTGTTAAAATTTAATAAATCTTGTACCAATGAACAGATACTCCCCAAAACCAATGTACATCCGAATAATCATGAGTATACTGTATTTTATAGAAGAGTTAGTTGTATATTATGTCACCTAAGTAGAGGAAATGTTTTTTTGAGTAAAAAAAATTCAGTTTAAGTTTCACCTGTCCACTGTGCACTCCCTTAAATTTACATAGCTCTTCGGGAATATTCCTGTGAGCTCTGTCCGTCTACCCGCTATTCTCCTTCCATAATACCAATCGTTTGTTTCAGCCAAGATTTCCACCAATTCACCGACTTGGAGGATGAGAGAGTATGACACTCCTGGCTCACGTCCTGGACTGAAATTGTAGATTGCTGCAAAAGAATAGAATATTGAGAACAACATCATCAATTATAAAAAAGAACAACAAAATACGATTGAAAGACAAGTTTTTTATTTCTCATAGTTAAAAGTGTAACACATATATTGAAAATTTACAGTGTTTCACAAGATATTCATTGCAGTGTAATTGCTGAGAGACTCGATAGCAATGATTATTCAAATACATCTGATTCAATTAAATAAAGGTAAATGATACCGCCCAGAACACCTTGCAATTTATTCAACTGTAACGAAAATCTTTGATGGAATAGAGTTACTAGTAACCTTCTTCAACTTCAATAATTCAGCAAAGAAGAATTTATCAGTTAACTATACATATATATTTACAATTTCAAATATTTAAACTGCATAGAAAGTAACAGCATCCTTGATGCTAATGTAAAGCGAACTTCCAGTTAGCCTGTGAAGATTTTCAATTGGAAAAAGCTAGTTTACAATGTTAATGGTAAAAATAATTTAAGTCCAATCATAATCTGAATATTTTATTTATTAATTATATATGCCAAGTATTTTCAATAGCCGGATGGACTGATAAAAATAATATTACACACTTAAAGACATGCATCGAATTGTAAGATGTTTTCATATGATTTTGATTAAGATAATAATTGATCAATGTTTTTAGCAGGTCTCCAAGTGAAAAACTTATTGAGATATTTTGGAAATAATTATTCAGGAAATATTTTAACTAATGAACCCACAAAGATAATTTTTATTTTTAAAAAGTGGCATACTACTTCTCATCAATGGTTCAATTGTGACCTTTTTCAACCCTTTGACGGATATGAGCACCCACATGCAGCCAACTATTGTATTGCATATTATTGATTGCCATTTTTAAACTTTGTGATGAATTGAAACTGAATTGATTGATCATATATTTTTAATTCTAAGATATATTTCCTCCTTGATCTAATAATATTTTTTTTTTTTTTAATTTTTTAATTTTTATGAAATATTGATTTTAAATGAATAATGATGTTGGTTAGGGTATATTTACAAACCAATAATTAATGAGAAGAGTGTGAATAGCAATTAAAAATATCCTAAAGGATTGCAGTTTTAGAACAATATTTTCCACTGTGCTACAATGATTATCAAATTCTCAACATTCAAAAGGTGTGTTTGTTTTAACTTTTTAATAATATTCTAAGATTCATAATTATATGTCTCCTGAAATTTCATTCATCAAATAATAGTTAAAAATTGAATTGTTGAAACTGTACGATTCCACATATTTTCTAACAAACCAGGTTTCGCCTTCAGCATCTTCAGGCATTCTTTCACACGGATGCGACAGAACTGACACACAATCAACAGTTAGCATTAGTTATATATCAAAGGAATTAATCAGAAAGTAAAAACACAGACTTCAAAGGCTAGGATACAAATAAACAACTAATTTTTTTTTTAATCATATTGATATAATAATAACACTAAATGTGTGATAAGTTTTATTGATGTTAAACACTGTTAACCCTTTGAGGAACATGGCTGCATGTGTGCGTCCAAGTGCTATGTCGTCTTTTATCTATTATCATTTCTATAATTTTGTTGCACAAGAATTTTTTCTTCAGATATTGATGCCATGCATATCTGTCATTGATTTTCAGGAGCCGATTTTTTTTTCATTTGTTTCAAATTAATAAAAGAGTTTTGTAAAAAAAATATTTAGTACAAAATCTATAGCCACGCAACATGGGAAGTAAAATTTCATGTCAGTTTGGCCACTCCCCTTTTTGGATTCAGTGTCAGTACAAACCATAGACTCAGATTAAAGCTTGGAGAAAATCAATAATAAAACAAAATATTCAAATTTTTAATCATATGATTATCAATTGTTAAAATTTATTGGGTACTTGAAATAATAAATAATATTGCTTCCAGATTTACATAATTTTATGTTGAGTATTGGTAAAAATAGCTCACTACTCAAAGGGTTAAGGAGTCTTTCATGAATAGATTCTACAACAAATAATAAATAGTGATCATTAAAATGCAATTGGGTAATTTTTTTTTTTTCTATATAAAATAATAGTTGACAATGTACACAAATGTTTTATTATAATAAAAATAAAAATAGTTTGAGTTGAAAATAGTGGTGTCCAGGAGTTAAAACAAACTCTGCCACAACTTTCCTTGGTTAAATAAGGCCGCTATTAGAAAATTTTGTGCATATTAGTTGTATAATTTTAGTATTAACAAAAGTTTTAGTTTTTAACTAGCTTCAATCGAATATACAGTACTGGGTTGCTAAAAATACACTAGTTATCAAATAAAGATGTATGAATGAATCAGCACATAGTCAGCATTCCCTCTGAATACTAATGACCAGTTGACACTGTAGATAAAATAAATTACAATGAATGAGTCTCACTTTCACAGTCACAATTTCCTTGAGACAAATACTTAATGTATCACATACCTTTTGACAGTCATGAACACATACAAATACTACTGAATACTAATGATCAAACTGTGTCCAATTATTGTATAACAACTGTAGTGAGAACACCATTAGGCAAACAGGGGTAAAAACGTAAGGAACGGATGATGAATTTTACTGCTTGTATAACATTGAAAATAGTTTAACTCACAGATTTTATTTCTTAACACCAATTGTCAGAGAAAATTATAATACTAATAAAATTTCGAATCATGTTATCGGGTTTGTATACACCCAGTCCTTTTATGCGATACATTGGTTCCAGAAAAAGGCGCGTAAAAAAAATCGTATAAAAAAATCACAACTTTTACGCAATTGCATTACATTTCTTTACACACCCTAAAACATAAATTCGCATAATATCCGATACACTAGTCTACACTACACTAGTATGCATATTTAAAAAAATGGAATGCTTTACAAAATTAAATTTGAAAAATTTCTTCTTTAAAACGAATTTGAAAAATTTTAAAAAATCGCGTATAATCGAATTCGCGTAAAAAAGGACTGGGTGTATATTGATTTTTATATTAATAAATATCATAGAACATGGGATTTTATTTTGACCAAAAGAAATGATACTATTATTTGCTAACCTCACAGATTGAGTCAACGTAATCATGGATGGATCAATTGAAAAAAATAAATCTACACACATGATCTGAGTGAGATATTTATTTATAATATCTATACACAACGCACCTCTCAGTTTCAATACGCAAGACTCTTCTTCCTTTCACACACAAACAGAAATGATGCAATTATTTAAAGAACTACAATTAAGTGTCTATAAAATGCTAATAATATTGAAAATAAGTATGAGCAGGATCAATAGGCATCTATTGGTATGAAGAATATGAAAATTTTTATTCATTCGTGAATTTTATTGTATAGGTATGTATAATAATAGTTTCCTGCCCCACCAAAGCCTATGCAAAATAATTGAGTTGACACAATTATGCGTTCACACCACACGTTATAACGAGGATGTTGTCATAATAGCTGAACGAAAGTAATTTTAATCTATTGGGTACGAAATTATCAGCAGTAAAATTTTGCAGAGGGGAATTTAGAAAAGGCAAACATACAAGAGCATAGTTATGTTTATGAATACATGGAAATTCAAAATTTAAATGGGATTCAAGTTTGTGAATATGAACATGAAAAGACAGAGACTCTAACAACTATAACTACCAATGTGTTATATTTGTAATAGTTCCAATTAATGACATTTATTTTGTAATTGACATTAGATCTGATTACAGTTCTCTCAAATGGATGTCATTTAGTTGTATGTGTGAGTTTAGGGATTGTAATACATGTATGTCAGAATTGCAAAGTTTTTTAATGCTAAATGATAATATTTTAGTATATTAAGTAAGGAAAATATCTCTTATATTCCTGTTTAAAAAATTCAGATTAAAATTTTTTTTTTTTTTTTTTGCGAATGTTGGCACCATTAACAACCCAGGCTTTTAAAGTCATAGTTTAATTATATATATATACAACTATCCTGAAATACCGGTAACGGCTTGTTCATCCAATATTACAATATAAACGTGAATTGAAATTTTCGATCTCCATTTTCAATTACAGAAATATAGATATCAACAAATTCATCCAGTGTTGTAAACCCAATGTGAGACAATCTACAACAATAATAGAAAAATTCAATCTCTCTGTTTCCTTTTAAGTCCTTGATGTTTGTTGCCAGCTTTGGATCATCATTCATAATGATATTTATGATTAAAATAATGTTATCTTAATTTTTAGGAACCTACAATCAACACTAAAATATGGTAGATAAGATAATATTTAAAACTTATTGAGAGAAAATATAGATACCAGTTTTATATTCAAGGTATTTTACAATGGGGCCATTTCATTGTTACAAATATAAAATATGACTATCACATCATGGTTTTCTGATTTTTATGGAAATTTTTCTCAAATATTATAGCAACGTGTACTGAGTTAAACAAACACCTGATACATTCATATACAAAAATACAACATAAATTGATCCAAACTAATTATTTAATGGTACAATCGAACTGCCATCAATGTGAATTTAATTGATGCTAATGGTTTTTTTTAATACATTTTTGAAATGCATAGAAAAAGACTACCTTAAGTCATATTAATACCATTTAAGGTGTAAACTGTCACATCTTGGTAGAAAAGCATTATATTTTAAATAATAAAAACACATTTTTTAATACTATATTCACAATATGTTTTTGCTCATTGTGAACATTACCAACAGTTGATAATGTTGACGATGGGAGAAACCGGTTCTGATCATAAAATATATAGTGAATATAGTATTAAAAATATGTTATCATTTTAATACATTGGTTGTTGGTGCTTGATATGTAGGATTTGGCATCACTGGGTCAAAACTACAACTGTGCATAGGTAAATTACAACGCAGATTTGATGTGTAATATATATATTAGTGGCATGTAGTGATTTTTTATACAAGGCTTGCTCGTGAGACTAGAAAATAAGCGCAATTTATCTAATTTGAGAGTTTCAATGGAAAAAAATATATTGAGACTTAAATAAGAGAAGTAAATACAAGATCATTTAAATAATGGAGAAGGGTACCAACATCTGTATTGGTTTTTTCCTGTCAATATTCATGTTCAATTATTCTTTTCAATATTACCATCAATCTTTGTTCAAACATAATATATTTATTTTCTGATTCAAATATTCAAAATTGATTTTTGCCCTGTATAAGAAAAAAATTATCTCTCATTTCACTTTATTTTTGCAAAATGTCAAATGGCATATTAGAAAAATTAGTTATGAATGAAAATATATTATGATTAACATTTAATTTGAAATATTTGAAATAGAGACAGAGAACACTTTTATATATCAAGGCATCAGAATCCTATCGATCTTCACTGTCAATTATTTGTTTGAATATTGCCATTAAGGTTCTGTATTAAAAGACTATATTGTATACTATGCTATGGTACATTAAAATTCCCCTTCATTGCTTTGCTGTTGACCTATAAGATAGGTAGCAAAAATGTATTCTCATACTATCTGTCATGCAAAATTTTTGGCGAAACTTGGTTTTTTTGCAACCGGCGTATAGACATATATAATAAACTCATATTGGTAAATGAATTTTCATGACCCTAATGATTTTTAGTCGTCTTTTTCATAAATAAAACATATAAGGTGCCTTTATAAAAATAGTAAAAAACACTATATAAATAGATTATAATATATTTTATGGTTAATGTTACAATGATCAAGATAGTTCAACTTGTAGTGGTGTTTATTAGAGATTAAATTAGACTGATAGAACGTTTTTAGTAGTTCACAGTTTTAGTTTCATGAAATAAATGATATCTTTTTACCATTTTCTTTTTCTAGCTTTACAGTATTAAGAGCAAGGTAAGATCTAGTATGTTTGAACAGTTCAATTTAATATGTACAATTTGTTGGTAGAATAATATAGAAATAATTAGTTGGTAAACAGATATAAAAAAAAATTGGAAAACAGTTAAAATTTTAAGATTATTTTTTTTGGGAACTTTTGTCACTCCCAGATATTCTATTGTAACAAAGACTATGTATAATACATATATATATACATAAATAATGATTTTAAAATGGGTTTTTATTAAAATTAATCGAAGACTTATACATTTGTAATAGGATATATTCATATTGTTCAATTTCTTAATCAATAAATACATTCTACCACAATAAATGAGTGACAGAAATGTATGGAATAAGGAAAAATCACTATGTGAAGCTTATTTAGAGACCAGGAAACGGGACGATAAATCTTATCGCACAACTCAATAATTTGCGGTAGCATCGTTTGCTTATAAACACAACCCATCATAGGAGTTCAAAAAGGGAGGGGCTACAGGACGATATTGATAAATGTCATGCAAATCGGGTGCATTTCGGCCTATTCATCGTTTGTTATTCAAAAATCCGTCAATGCCAATGACATAATGCATATTTATATTCTCAGCGGGAGAGGTGTGTACAAAAACGAAGCAACAAGTAGTAAAAAATACTACTGCGCAAGGACAAAAATTAACTGAATATGTCAACATTGAGGTAAATTGGAAAAGACACAAGATAACGAAATGGTACTCACCAACTCCATATTTTGGCTTTCCGGTCACTGAAGTCCAAACCGTCATTTTGATTCTTGCAATTTAATTAACTCATGAGTCAAATCACAGCAACGCAAACGAAAACATTGAGTACACCATTTTGGTTTTGAATCACCTGTCAAAGATGATGTTTGCCATATAGACCGTATATTATAGTATCTATGATATTAGCACAGAATTATTATGGATATAAATATATATATATATTATAAATATTTTATTCGTTGAAAAAATAATTTTAAGATTTAAATTACCGAAAAGAATGAATTAAAGTGAACCTTAATTTATTTTCATCTTTTGAAAATTATTTCTACACACTTTTTTATATTTATAAAAGAGTCAAAATTACTTTATATTTTATGTAATTTACATTATTAATTAATATAACATTTGTTAACACACAAGTACCCAATGATGAAGCTTTAATGTTTTTTTACGGCTGAGGTCTCAACAATAAACTAATATATTTTAACATAGTCTCAATTGTAGAACGACTGATTCCAATGTGTTCATAGTTGACAAATAAAAAAAGAGACTTTTGATTGACTGATTTTTGTTTTAAATTTAGTCTTATTTTCTATAATAATCTCCAAAAGTTCGTCAAATACTAAACTTAAGAATTAAAAGACACAAACTATAAATTTTGTTGTGCTGAAATATCTATTAGACGTTTAGGCAGGGAACAAATTAAGTATCAACAGCATTAATCATTTTGTTACAGACCTGGAATATATGGTTAAAACAATATTATAAATTTTAATTTGCATTGTGTTGTCTGAGGGCAGAAATTTTTAAAACAGGGTCTCTTAAATAAAATAAAATGTAGGTATAGATATGCAGAATATGAAAAATATTATTGTTATAAAAGTTCAATTCTTCTGTATTGCCCTAAGCTTTATAATAATATATTTGGTCATAGTACCTTGATCAAATGAAGTTTCATTTTAAAAGAACATTAATGATTAAAAAAGTAATCCTGCTTATTATGTAACATTTTTAATTGAATTTTATCCATCAGTTACATTTATAAAACTGTATGCATTGGGACTTGAACCAGTACCATAACCAACCCTAAAGAGTTTGACCTATTAACTATGCACCCAACAGATAAATTTGTACTATTCATAGAAGAAAATTTATGATATTGACTGAGGCTTCCTAGTGGAATTTCAATATGAATTTTGAATTCATAAGAAGCATTGACCTTCAGTTGCATCTATTTGATAAAATGACTGAAAACGTTGAATGGCAAAAACTGGGCTGTGAATGAAAAAACATATGGAAATATAAAAAAGTTTCAATAATTTTATAGATAATCTATGCTTAAGACACTAATTGTCTTACAGAATTGAGGTAGCAAAAAAATATTATTAACATAGTAGAAAAAATTAAAATGTGTCTTTAAGCAAATGGCTAAATATCATGTCTCATCAAATTAGGATTTGATTTACAATAATTTTCTGAGAAATCATGGACATAATTTGTTTGTTCTTCTAAAGTGTAGAGCTGGTCTGCCAATGGGGATGCCAATAGTAAAGCATTAACAATTTTCAACAGTATTGCTTCGGATGTTGACATATTCCATGTGGACGAAAGTGAGTTCAGGTGAATACTATTTTTCAGTTAACCCTTTTACGCCTAGCCTTTTTTCTAAAATCACTAAGGAGTTTTTGAAGTTTTTTGTGTGTTTAAAAAAAAGTTGTAAATATCTAGTTTTTAAGGATTTATTTCTGTTTTTTCTCATTTTGCATTTGATATATTATAGTTTAGATAAAACAATTATAAAAACAATAAATGAGTTTACACGATCGACCTAAAAAAAATAAGAAACATGAAATTTGCAATAATTTGCACAAAATTTTTAATTTTGTGATAAAAAAGAGGTATTTTCTGTAAAATATTTCACATGCCTTTGATGCAAAATATTTTTTCGAACTATCGTCTATCAGTAAAAACACTAAAAAGCTTAATTATTCGATACGTATTTTTATAGTCTAATAAACTAAAAATAATAAAAAGTCAACACTTGTGTTTTCCGATACATAATGGGTGAAGACCCTTTTCACACTTTGTACAAATTAGATTTGATCTTCTAATAGGCCCTCCTTCTTTTTTGCTGCATACGACCCATTCTCTGAGATTTCGTCCTGGTAAGTTTTTTAAAACCTCTAGATTCTCCAATCTCGTACTAGATGTTCTTTGGACTGGAATTTTTTAGGTCTCCATTCATCTTCTATTGCCTCAATTATGGATGATGTAAATTCTAATCTTGTCATCTTTTTACCAGGCGTATTTCTTGTGTAAATAATGAATGCATTTACCATCATTCTTCCAAAAATATGAAAAGTCACCTTTTTCCAATATTTCAATGTACGTCTTTCATCCAGGTATGTATATAACATGTGATCTGAAGTATCAACTTCTCCCATATATTTATTATATATATTTATGACATCCGGTTTATTTGTCTCCCGGTTACGTCTATTTATTGCAGTCATTCTTTTAGTCGATGCGTAGGAAGATGCAAATATCACCGATTGTTTTTGTAACTTTTTTTCACGGTATCCGCAGATAATTGCACCTTTTTTTGTATAATATTTCGCTTCATCAATTTAAAATTTTGTTTTTAGTAAGTCTGGTGGCATTCCTTTTCCGTTGTGTCTAATCGTACTGGTGTAATATATATCATTTGATATCAAATAATTGAGCAAAGGGATGCTTGTAAATAAATTGTCTGCAACTACATGATAACTTTATTCAGGTAACTTCCGATTTTTAGCAATGTTGTTACAACGAAAAAATGCATTGGCATATTGATTGGTTTCTGTGACAATTAAATTCCAACAACCGCCTGAAGTTAACTGAAGAATAAATATCATGTATACATAACTGAAAAGAATTTCTGCTTCACTTGAAAAGCCATAAATTAGAAGAAATTCCAGTAAATACAGTAAATATGTCCAGTGGCGGGTTATCCATAAGAACTTCAGACTTGCAGTATCTTTAGAAAAACAAAATAACCCACGAAATTTCCAATCAATTTCGCATAAAACACAGGTGATTTATTTATGATGAAGAAATTATTGATAAAAATATTTTTTTATAAATATAAAAGTTTTTTTCATTCAGGGAGTGAAGTAAATCAAGAATTTCAATGGACGGGCTGCCACTGTATGCAAGAGTTTTTTTTCTATTGATGCTTACGTGTGTTGAGCAAATAATAATAAGATTTTGTATACAAGTGTAACGAATTTTATGATCTTTCTGTTAAAAAAGTGATGAATGGAATTTTAAAAAGGGTAGATATTTGTGCCATTTCCTATTGTTCGCAAGTGCCCTCCATATTTCTTGAATCCATGATAACAAAAAAAAGATGTTTTTTCTAAGAAGTATATTGTATTTCTATGCCCGATTCGATATAAAATACGTGTATTATATGTATTATAAGATTGCACAACATATCTGTTATTCAATAAATACTCGGTGAAATATGAGCGCGTCACTAACATATGTTCACAATTTTGTTTTATCATTAAAAAAAAATATTTTTAGGTCAATAAATTTGTGGATTCGATTTTGTCAATCCTAAGAATTTACATGATCCACCTCATTCATAAATTTTAATAAAACATGTGTTAAAACACTTCGAGTTACGCTTGAGTGGAACATGGTTTCCGCAGTGCGATCTCGCTGCTTCGGCGTAAAAGGGTTAAAGTAGATGTGTCATGAACTTACTTGGTTGACTTTTTTGCAATACTTGTTAATTGATTTGCTGTGTATTTGTAAAATTTCTAACACTCTGTGTTCAAATATGTTAACGATGCAAAAGCAATGAATTTATAATATGTAAATTTTGTAACGTATAATTATAAATAAATAAATCAATGCATCTTCAAAGATATCAGATTGATGGATTCGTGAAATTTTGCCTTATAAGAGTATTATTATTAAAGTGTAGCACTTGAGAGTTTTCAAGAGTTCAACCCACCAACTTTAATATTTTTCAGTAGTATTCACATTTAAATATTGTAATTTGAAAGTGTTTAAAATTGGAAATTAATAATAATTATTGATAATTTTAAATAATAAAAACAGTTTTTTGATCAGGACCGGATTCGCTCATTGCGAGCATTATCAACTGATAGAATACAACACGGTGAAAAAATAGCAATGTATTTTAGTTCTAAAAAATTATTTTTAACAAATATAGTTGATAGCTATTTGTTAAAAATAATTTTGTAGAACTAAAATACATTGCTATTTTTTCACCGTGTTATAATGGAGTTCTACCAAGTGAATGCCAATTCAATCAATGATAGAATACAATTTACAAACAAGTCTATTTATACAAAATATTTGAGTTAAAGGTAGCAGATATACAAAACCATGGGTTCAAGAACTAAGAAACAGGACTTGAGCCAATTTCGTTAACATGTTAAAACATTCATGTTTGCAATGATTTTTATAATCTGATCATTTTGCATCACCACATATTTCCGTGTCACCTGTTATCAGAAAAAAATGTGTTATCAACAAATTGGTATTTCACATAACTCTTTATCTATGCATCCAATTATTGTGTACGGTATCTGTGATCACAGATTAATCAGCAAGATATCTTCAGTTTTGAAATAAATTATTACACGTCAGTCCTTATGAAAAAATTAATTTCTAATACATATTTTTCTTGGTTTTGTTTTCATTTTGCATTACTAATCTGTGAAGGAAAAATTTACCATTAAAATTGGAGTTATTAGGTGATTAGCAGTGTCTGTGTATTATGAATTGTAACATTTCACAGGTTTACTAATAATAGTAAAATATATATCAATCAATCAATAATTAAGTATATTCAAGTAAATTAGTAATGCATGGTATCGTCCCTTTATTACAGTTTTTTGTGCGTGAAACGAATATATTATAAGGCATAGATAAACAGAAAACAAAGATTTTTATGCTGTAATAAAACACCGCTTCATAATAAAATGTTTTCTTTCTAAGGGTCCATTTTCATAAGTGTATAATAGTAGGTACATTTGAACAAAGTTGCCTTTAAGCTGCATTTGTGCACAGCAATTCCAGAACCCCTGCGCATTTTGTGTCCCGGGAACAATAAGGTTATAAGTGTCATTCACTCAAAACAAATATTTTCTTGTAGTGGTTACTAAGATGTTTTTTCTAACCTGTAATGACAGTATAGGACTTTTGCGTGTTCTATTTTGTAAAAATTTCTGTTAATAATCGAAAAACCGTGTTCTTTGATGCTGTAGTTTATTTTCCATTGGCTTTCTGGTAGCATCTTGAGGATGTTAGGAAGTTAGGATGAGTATTTGCATGTTTAAGTTCACATATACACTATTTTCTAGCGTGGACCTACTTTTATCGTTTTGTAGTGCAGCTGGTAATGGATTGATTAGATTGCTCTAAATTGTTTATAAATGATGAATTAATGGTATATATAGTGCACCATTAAAAACTATATTAATTTGTATACGTCAAATGTCTTTCTGCTACTATTCTACAGCTATTAAGTGTTAAAATTTAGCTTTAAGCTTAAAAAAAAACATTTGGCAGGTGGTACATAGATGTGCACTTTGATGTTACATTATATAAATTTCTTCTATTTTTTTAACTGAATTGTTATTTTTAGGATAAAAAAATGAAAATCAAAAATAATATCTAAATACAAGTAATTAAATGCTTTCAACTGTATTTTAGAATTTGGTATTGTACCATAATACAAAGAATTCAATTTAATGTTGTGTAGAAACAATCATATAGGAATTTCTGAGTTTGAAAAATATGTCATGTAAACATCTAATCTAATGATATATAACTTTTAGCACTGTTCATTTGTGGATGAAATCTCATGCACGATTCTTGAGTGAAAATTGTCCAATGATAACTACAAAAAAACTTACTTTGAAATAACCAATTAAAATAGTTTAAAATGGCTGTGACAAAAAGAGTCTACATATTTGGGACATTTATAGCTTCATGCATCTCTGTTGCTTTATTGATTGGAGCATTTTGCACTCAAAATTGGGTAAGTAAATACAAATATACAATTCCACGACCATGAATTTTTAATGATAGAAAATTTGGCATTTCTTGTACAGTAAGTATGTGTTGCATATGTGATATAATTAACGGGTTTTAGACTGCTATTATGGTACATACTGATAGCAATAGTCAAAGTAAAATATGGCTTTTATAAAAAATATAAAATAGTATTGATTCAAAAGTTTTCAGTGATATCAGTAATAATTTCTGATTCAGGACTGGGTCTTCATTCTTACAGTAATTTTTGTTGCACTACAAAATTAAACATTATATACTCTTTATGAAGAGTTTGTTGTTTATGTTCTGAACTCAGGTTTCATTTTTTTATGATTTTATGGTCAGATATATAAATATTATTAGAAGAAAAAACAAAAGTTGTTAAAAGGAATCATAATGTCGTTACGAAAATCTCTTTTCAGGTAGAAGGTGAAGCTGATGCAGGCGAAAGTGTGAAGAATCCAATCAACTTTGGTTTATTCCAAGGCACATTCATAAATAAATTCCTTAGCACACCTGTTTCCAACGAAGTTTACAGTAAGGATGAATTTAAGTAAAAAATAATTACTTTGAATGTGTTAACTGTCTTTTCTTGGTGGAAGGGCATTAACTTTGAAATAAAAAACTCATTTTTAGTACTATTCCTACAATATATTTTTTGATCAGAACAGGTTTTGCTCATAAGCATTAGTTGAAAATGCTTTTAAATTTATTATTTTGCATCATTAATAATTAAAAATATTTTTTTAATATTAAGTATATATATATAACATTCATGAATAAAATATTTGTATATACCAATAAAAGCAAGATATTAAGTTAAAATTTTGGACAAAATCATTAGCTAATTAATGAAATCTAGTTTACCTCGATGCCATGTTTTGAAATATATTAGAGCAAATCTGTTAATTTTTTTTGCATTTATGTAATAATTATAAACACAACATACTCAAAACAATGTTTTATATTACAGTGTCATGTCTGTTAGGAAAGAATGTATGTGCTCTTAGCTGCAAAACAAAATCATCAACCAGAAAGGAAGAGGTAAACAGTGTTTTTTGAATTTTTTTTTTTTTGTTATGTTATAATAATTTCTGGTGTGGTGGAATACAAAAAATCAACTAGAAAATACAATAACCAATGTTGGTTCACTATTGGTAAGTTAATAAGGAGAAAAAGTCTCTGCTGAATGTATTAACAATAATGTCAGATGTGTTGAAACACCTATATTTGATTCTTTTTTTTTTCAATGCGGTATTCACCAAGTTCTAATGATTCATTTTTATAATATATCTAACACTTCAAAATACACATTTTAACTTAATTCACATATATTATGTATGTATCGATTTTCCAGCTCCATTTCAAACCTGTGAGATAGAAAATATAGCTGGTAGTAGACCTTAGTAAATTAATTTACTAATTTTTAGTTTTTTCAATGAAGTTTTAAAAATCATAATAAATTGCACGAATTAGTAAATGCAAATGATATAAAATATTTATTTATAGTGTATCAAAAGTTATGTAAAATGTAGTATGGAAGTTTGTTAGTATTATTTAAATCTGTAAATAAAATGACCATACAATCTCATACATTATTTGATATTGACAATTCTTTGTCGCACATTATGTGGTCAATAAAAAAGTCCCACTGTTTTTTGATTTATTAATATCCTAATGAAACATTTTGTATATTACTGGCAGGTGTCAATGAATATGTTGCTGCTTGATTTATTTCTTTTGTAATGTTTATTATTTTAATTTTAATCACAAATTCAATGGGCATATCACTTCAGAAATAATGATAATCAATAAACTGACCATGATAATTTATGCATTTAATCAATATTTGGTCCCTCCATGTAGTTGACCAACAGAAAATACTAGGGATAATAATAATTGCATTGAATGTGTCAAGTGTTCTGTACATAGAATATAGTTATAGTTGAATTGGGTTTTCTGTAGATAAAAAATAATACAAAGCGTTTTCATTGTAAACAAAAATACAAGTCCTCAAAAAGAAATAATATGTTTGTGTTAACTATTTTTTCTTATTTATTTTAGATTTCGTTGATTCTTGGTGGTAATACATCAGATGCATCGTGCGATTCTTTTGTAGTCAACAATGGTCCATGTAAGTATTATAATCAAATCTTGCAGACATGCTAAAAAGAATAATGCACCAAATAATAAAAATAATGGATGAACTTATTAGAGAGCAATGGGTATAAAACTGGTGATTAGGAAGCTGAAAACCATCAAAATTATACTGTATCATCTAGGATCATTTCATGAGGTGTTTTAAAATTTTTGAAAGTGATCATTCTGAAGACACTTTTGGCATGTACCAGATACTGAATACGCACCTGGTGCACTAGGAGTTGGAGTTTTTATGGTACTGAATATGGTCTAAGACTGCCATTTTATATACACATGCATTTCCTGTTAACATGTTAACACTTTTTATACAGTGTTAAGCCATTAGAGAATTTCATAGAAATATATATTAATATCTAAGAATGTTGATTTTTTTTATTAACCTCCATAGTACAGGGCTTGCTGCCAACATGGTTGGACTAATTATTTGTCTTAATGGATTTTCCTATTTTTTTCAGCAAACCGAACACAAGTTTGGTTCAATGGTGGGGTGTATGTTAGCACAATAATGTTTTTAGCACTGTCACTTCTTTTGGCGGTTATCTCGGCTGTTTTGGCAGTTTACAACACTTCAAAGAATCCGATTGAGCCTTTGGTTGGTGTATATGGTAAGGATTACTTGATAATTAATGAAGTAATTATTCTATAACTTAAAAAAATCTTACATATTCCAGACACAGGGCCGGGCAAGAAGGGTCTAGTGTTTTCTGGATCCCGGCCCAATGTTTCAAAAATACATATTTTCTTCAATTCTTACAGTGGAATAACTACTTATTATATAAGAGTTGGTGTCCAGTTACATTATTTAAAAATATCTTTTGAAATTAAATTGACCCCTCAATCATGTCTAGAGTAAACTAAAAATGAAATTTTTGTCTCCTTAAATTCTACACATTTCTGAGAATTGTTTACGATGTGATGCCTATTGATATAACAGAAATCTTCCAGTAAGAGCCATAGCTCTGTAATATTGTAATTCTTTGAGCACAATTCTGTTACATGGATTTCTGCTTCTCAGTTTGAAATGTGACTCACTGATGTTCCCTCTAAGATAAGATATTCTAAGTACTGCCAACAAAAATGCAGCACTTTTTGTAAAAATCAGTCATATGTGAAAATTCGTTATGGAAAAAAGTGTTCATTCCACAAAATCATGTGATGGTTATTTATACTTTAAAATCTACAAGAAAACAAATATATATTGTTAAAAATGGTTTATTTGCTTATTTTATGTTAAAAAATATAAGCTCAATTCATAGGTATAGAACATCAATGTAAAGAATGAATGTGTCGATAAATTTCTTAAAATGTGATTTTTAAGAGTCCTCTTCGAGTAGATGTCGACCTTAGATAGATGAATGGGGGTCCTGAAATTGCCGACAAGTCGCGTTCGCATGCAGTTCTTGTGGAAAATTGCTGATAAACTTTTCATTCTTTTTTCAAAAAAAAAAAAAAACGATTTTAACTGTGTATTTTAATGACAGTGAAAAAAGACAAGTGTTATGATTTGTTTACAATTAGGTAGTTTTTGGGCAACACAATCGAATAGCAGCTTTTATCATCATCATTAATAATTGGTATTGTATGAAAAATTTCAGGTCTTTATATTTGGAATACATGCTCTGCTGTCTGCGGTTTGTTGGTGTTGATAATTTGGGGGACACACTATTCAACAAATATTACTATAAATCTTTCATTTACCCATGTTATGAATGGATCATACAACGAAGTTACATCTTCGTTGGGCATTTCTTATTGGTAAGAAAAAAATCTGCAACTCTAGAAATAATTTATTTTTAGTTGATGTATTATTCTTTATATTTCCGTCATGTTTTGTTATGACGCTTCAATAAGATTTGATTATGATCAAATAATTATGTTTAAAAACTCATTTCGATGTAAAGGCTACTAATAGATAAAATATTATATGCTGATTGTCCACTTCAATTTGTATTTTTGTGAAAAAAAAAAATGAGCTATCATCAAAATAATACTGGGCCATGCTAGCAGCAATGCGGTCAATGTTATCCTTTCGATGTCAGTGTCCAATGGTTCAATCTCAGAAATTCATTTAAGCTATATTGACAAAAATAGCATTTGTGTTCAATGGATTTTTATTTATCCTTAAATTCAATTTCATCAATCAGAAACGTAGAAAAAGAGGCCAATTAAGAGTGATAAGCGAAGAACTAGTACTGTCTATGCTCCATCTCTCTGAATACTAACTCTCACGAAAAAAAGATATCTCAGTATTCTTTCAATGAAAATCAATGAAATATTTTTTTTCATTTTTCAGGCTTGTTTTCTTATCAATGTGGTGCAATGTGGCTGCAAATGTATTATTGGCGGTCCGAGCACATATGATAGAAGCCGGACGTCCTCCTCCAACTATTAACATTGACAAAAATACAGATGATACAATCTTTTTATACTAAAAAATCTTAAATGTAATAATAACATGATAAATCAATGGTCAAACAGCTTAACAATTGCAATTTACATAATGTCAAGAATTATTTTAATTTAATCTAAATATCAATCAAACAATCACACAAGAACATTAAAATAGTAACATAGAATTTTGAGCTTATTAAAAAAACATGTTTTATCAGTTTTTTTGTCATAAACTCTTAGGAATTGTTTAAATCCACAAAGCACACTCTGAGGCTAAAAAGGTTGAGTTGTTCTTCGAAAGTTATGTACCAAGAACAACATAATTATTTGTAAAATTTAAATGCTAGTGATATTGAAATATTGTAGCAAAATAAAAATTGAATTATTTTTCAAATGATTGTAATTTGTAGGTATGCAAAAGAGAAAATACATTATCTGTTCAATAATCAAATGCAAATACCATTTCTAATTTGCTTGTACAAATATTATTTAATGAATAGTTATCATATAATAGTATAATTGTAGATTGTAGATAAGGCACAAGAAAAAGAGCAATTTACTGAAACAAGAAGAGCCTTTCTGACATACCTAACGGGTATTCACTTACTATTATATATATAAGGGGGTTATATTACAATAAGATTTTATTTATGTAATTTATTGGTAGAAATTAGTAATTGAAATTTAAGCAATGTCACTGTAATATTGTTAATGAAATAAATAATGCATCATATTTTTTATAAATAGAATATTTTCATTTATTAAAACACAACTTACAATAATTATATCGAAACATAAATAAAATAAGTATTAATCATCAATTACAATTACAATATACCAGCTTGCAGTTTGTACACTTGTGGTTATTTCTCATAACAAAATAGTTCATCGATGAGAAAATAATGTTTCAAATAAAATTAAAGCATTGAAATAAATATTGGAACAAGTGCGAATTGATGACACATAATAATACTATTATGTGACAATGTTGTTGGTTTACAAAGGTAGTGACGTTTTTACTATTCAAATAATATACAGTTAAAGTAATTCAACGCAAAAAAATTGTTGGTACCTTTAATTAATTATTTAGCAGATAGTTCATTATTTATTTTAATGCATTAATGAGCTTTGCTCAATCTTTTTATCAAAAGATACAAATAAAATATAACAAGCTTTTAACACTTAAAGGAGCAAAAGGAATTTATGCGAAAGTATTTAACCTACAAAACTGCTAAAGAAATGAGATATTTTAGAAAACACATTGAGTAATCTTATAATGTAATGAATTGTACATAACTTTTAATCAATGACCCAAGATATATTCTGCAGTTGCTAAATTATAATCATCATTTTAGTTAGGCTATATTAATAGAGAAGGAAACACCATGTAAAACAGATTATTAGTATTATTTGTTGATACAATTCAACGACAAAACTGACTGCTTGATTATCAATACTACTGTGTATTTACAATGGATAATTATATTATATACTTACAAGTTGACTTGCAGGATTTGTTGTTTAAGGCACATTATTTTTACAATTACACATGACAATGTAGAACAATTTTATGACAATGAATATCAGATACGGGTTATAAATTGAATACCTTTAAATGGTTAAATAGTTTTACCAATCAAACTGAGAACGATAAGAAAAATTGTGATGCTAATAATTTCAGTTAATGATGAAGTTTATGAACATCAATGTTGAAACAGCCATTAACCAGTAGTTCTAATAGATTGTAATATGAAAATTGATTAAAAAATACAGATTGCTGATGGTATTATATGGTGGTATTGAAATCATTAAATGCTTTCGTAATTCCATTTTTTTTAATATTATCAAAGAAAAATTAAAAAAAAAAATCGTCTTTGATAATGTTAATGGCGGTTTAAATAGAGAAAAGTTTTGACATTTTGTGATCTCAAAGTTTACTCAGTAAATAATTGCTATAAGTGAATGTAACATTAACCACTATCCAAAATTAACAAATAAAGTATAAATCATATTAAGTTATTTTATAATTTCAGTATCAGCGGGCATAGATTATGAGTTGATGAATCCTTTGAAGATGTTGATAATTCCAATGAATTGTATGTGAAAGTATGTGTAGTGAAATGATTAAAAATTATGTGCATTCAATATTAAAATACATTTTTAAGTATTGCAAGAAACTATATAAAAATTTCATCTAAAAATGCATATTCACAATTCTTTATCTAATCCAAGAGGTGTGTCAATTCTCCATAAAATATAGAATTATTTGAAATACTGAGTGATGTATTTTACAGTAAAGAATAATATGTATACTTAAACAATTACGAGTCAAATCTATATTATTGTAAAATAGTCACGCTGTAGCCTGTCCTATTAACCATATATCTACTAATTAAAAAATCTCTATAGTTTAATTGTGAGCCTTTATGTCTAACAACACTATATTTTGATTTCAGATGTTGCTTTGTACTTAACTTCGTGTATTTTCGGAGTCAGGACTCATTGTAGCTTGGCAATAGATCTGAAATCAATTCTGACAGACAGTTACACTAAAAGTCAGTTGTGTTTCACTTTAATAAAAATGAACTAAAAAAAGTAAATTCTCTAATGTAATAAAATATATCAATATTTTCACTATATTCCAATGCATATTTGCCGATCATTCGAAATTAAATGCAGGCAGTATTAAGCCATGATTTGTTCATAAATAATATATCGAGTTTCTGTATGAAAATTATTGCAATTTAAAAACGCCATTTATAATATAAGTTTGGAGTTAGATTCCAATAAAATAACAAAATCTATCAAAAAAGAGTTTTCTATTGCATCCGTGTGATATAATGCATGAGGGAATCGAAGGTGAAACCCAGATTTTGAGTAACAAATGTACAAAGTTTCAAAAAATCAAATTTGGTATCGAAATTCTATCAAGCATCCTCAGATATCGTAAATAAATAAAAAGTAATTTTTACAGCCTGATAAATACTGAATTTTTTTCGTACTTATTTCAATGATACTGAATTCACTAAATAATTATTATTGCAAAACTGACAATTTTGAGTTGAGACACTTTTCTAATATGATATGTAGACACCAATAATATGCTCATATATATCTAGCTATAAATCGAGGTTGGAAAGCCAAAATATATTTGATTATTATTTTGTCATTAAATATAAAAACATTTATTTTAAGTGTGAACATATATATATATATATGTTTTGTTGTAAGTTGAGGACAGGAGAAAGGTAGTAAGTGCCTTACTATTATTTTTTTAAATGGTACTACACTACATTATAGCCAAAGTTGTACATATTTGGTATTTGAAATTATACAACATCAACTAGATGAAATTTTTTTGATGTCATAAGTTCAAGGAGAAAAGACATCGCAAGCATCCATGTCAAAGATCTCAATCAAATATGAAATTGAAGAAATATTTTTTTAAAAGTGACTGTCAGAAGTTCAACCCAGACATGCTTGATTGCTATTGGATAGATCTTACCACATAGCTCAATAAATACCGAAAAATTGGTACATCACAGTGAACTTAACAATATTTCTAATTGTTTTGTTTGAGTAAAATATGGGTGTTCTGCCATGTTATAATACTATAGATTATAGAGAAAACAGTAATTGCTTCAACTTTTAAGCAATATATGGATGTATTATTTACAAAAAAAAGGTTTTTGAATATTTTTGTCTACATTCATGTGGCACATCAAATAATGAAAAAAAAAAAAAAACATTAGATTATTTGTTTCGCTCTATCAAAATGGTGAACATTAGCATATTTGACTTTCCAACATAGGTGTTATCAATTTTATTTTTATAACAATAATCCGCAAATAAACCAGATGTCTGATCAAGAAAAAAATATCCAAATTAAAATTAATGTAATATTTCAATTGAATATTAACGCTTGTTGGATACAAAGTTATAACATGTAAAAAATCTATAAATGAATATCTAACATTGAAAATAAACAATTTTATTAAAATAGGACAAAAAAAATTTACATCTGATAAGCAAGAATAAAGAACAATTTGAGATTTCTGATATGTTGTTTTATTTTAATAAAATATTTTTGCATGTGTCAAACATCTGGAATGTGAAAATTATTTCTTAAAAATAATCAATAACAGTTTGTAGATAAATTGTAACATACATTGAATGTATTTTTGGCACTTTTATTAATGATTTATTTAATTATGCCTAAGATCGTTGTCATAAAATAGCTTAACACAAAGACCAAAGCAATGCAATATATATAAAAAAAAATATTCTATATTTTTAACAGTCACCCAATACTGTTGTAGAAAAAATATGAGATTTCTGAAAATAAAAATCACACACTGCTCTGATAAATATAGCTTGCTCTATAAATTTTTACAGCAGAATATGTTTTATTATTTCAACAGTAACATGCTCAATGTGGAAATTATGACTTGGCAGAAGATTTTTTAAAATATAATATTAGGGATGGATTATAATTTTCACATTTTGAACACATTTTCAAAATTTTCTGCCATTCGATTGAATGATCGCATATTTATTCTTTATTCAATTGGATCGGATAAGAAAATTGAGAAATGTGATTTGCGGAACATTAAATTTACTTCATGTGACACAATATATTTATACAACACATTTGAATATGGAAAACATTTATAGAAATTCCATAGAGTAGGATGCAGTCAATCCTTTTATAGAGAATTGAGAATAATTTCCAACACATTCACTGTAAAAGGTTTGCTATCCCAGAAGTACAGTACAAGAATAAAGTTATTATATTGATTGCGTCGCTGAGCAAATGTTATGGCATTAAATTATGCAAATTGAATATTTATTTTGGGCTTGACATACAATATTGATATCTTAACCTACAAAGTATAGCTAATATATCTAAATTAGAAAAACAAACTTCATAAATATTACAATGTTTTTCTATGGGTCCACATTTTCTATGAGTGCAAAATGATTTGGCACAAACTTTAACCAACGTCTATGTGACAAAAATGATTTTTCTGACCTGAGATGATTGAGATAATTGGATCGTCTTTCTGAAAACATAAATCTATATTATTTTAGGTATTCCTGTATTTATTGAATTTTTGGCTCATTTTAAAAATATCTCAAGATCTTGGTTTAAGAATGGCTTCCTAAAAGGACAGTTTGTTTTTTACGAATAAAATTTGTATTGTTATATTATAAATTTTGATACTCGTGGCTTGATATTATTTTTACGAGCAAATATTTCAAATCACCTTTATAAAAAATTTTGAAAATATCTTTTTAACACTTCACTTACAGCACTAATTATAAATTATTGATACATATTGGCTATATTTGAAAAATATCAGAAAACTTTTATTGTATAATTAAAATTTTCTTATTTGAATGCGTTAGTATGATTCAATGAAATTTTCAGGAAGTATTAAAATTGTATGCATTCATTTTAGACATTTACTTGTCAAATACAATCATTAGCTTGCATTCTAAAAGATAGATTATAGTTTTGAGCATTGTTGGTAATTATTTTTTATTTTGTTTCATATTGCAAATTTTGCAAGAAATTGCAGATTGTTACACAGTAACATCAGCATATATGGGTAATGGTTGTATAAAAGATGAAGATAAAATAATAAAAAAACTTTAATGAAACATTATAGCAACCTAAAGTTTGTCATGCTGGGAATGAAGTCGATTAAATGTTTTTTTTATTTTTTAATTTAATAAAATTAAAACAATTTATTTTATTCAAAAAAAAGTTTCTGTCACTGGCTAATAAATGAATTGGGGCGTCGAAGAAAATAATTAATAGTGTGAACCATAATCTAAACAACTAATAAAATTAAATGAAATCTACATAGAGTTCATAGTACAGTTTGAAATAAACAGAGGACTACTAAAAAACTGACATTTTATGATTATTTACGCTGTTAACATGCGTGTGAGCAGTGTCTATTGGTTTCCCTTTTTGTGTGGCGAGTCTACATTCCACATTAGGAGTGATACGCATATATATATAGTATATATTTAATATTGAATATAAAATTTAAAAAGCCAATGATAGGTTCGCAGTAGGTGAAGTGTTAACATAAGTCATATTTTTACCAATACAAGTCACAGAGAACACGAATAGATTTATTGAAAAAATATGAACTTGCAAATACTGAAGTCATTGTTAGCATTGAGTTTCAACTATTAACACATTGAAATAAGCTGTTTTAACAGTTGATAAATTAGCAATTAGTGGGAAACATGTTTTATGAATGGGTTGATATTTTTGCTATAAGTCAATGGCCAAAAATTATATTGTGTGTTCTGGCAGCAATGTCCAAGATCCTCTGAGATGATGCGTCTCTGTTTTTCGAGCCACGCGTCCAAACCCTACGTTGGCAGCACCTTTTCTTCTCCCCTCTCTTCCCTACCCAAGCCACGCCATCCGGGTGACGCCGTTATGTATGTCATTGATGACGTTGTTTTTGAACGCGCCTGAAGTGTTACGCGATTGTCGCTACAAAAACAAATCCGTAAACATCGACACGTGTTGACTATTTTTAAAGTCACTAAATTAGCATCCCTGCGTAAACCACTGTAGTGCTTCCAAAGTGACGTGACTTTTAATATATATATATACATATCGTAATCATGCGTGACGTACCAATTGGCTTTGGTTAGATGGATCACCTGATCCTTATCAGTGGTCACAAATCACCCCATCCGGAACAAGTTGCCAGGTACTTAGCTCACCTCTACCTCCGAGAAGGCTTGGCGTATTCCACAATTGGGGTGCACAAGTCAGCCATAACAACCTTCTGCAAATCAGTGGGCGGCGTGGACATTAGCGGAATCGCCCTGGTGAGGCGTGTACTCCGATCCATATCCCTAGCCAGAGTAAAGACCCCGAAAGCCTCTATATGGGATGTCAGGAGGAAGTCCGTCACTTGAAGGCAACCACTCCACCTACATCCAGCCTATATGAAGTGTCTTGTAGGACGGCAACATTGCTACTACTGACGTCGGTTAGACAAGTTCATGAAGTTCAAGACATTGCTTGCAAATACAAAACCGCATTGGGTACGATCGGCTCCTTCACAGTCCCGACCAACGCTGTCAGTTGTTGTTTATTGGACGGGGCGGCCTCCTTCGGGAGGCGAAAGGAATCTCCTATCGACTCGAGGGGGATTCTTTCGGGCCGTGAGGTGGACGGTTGATCTTGTTTCGATTGAAACAAGAACTTACTATCTGGCTCTCCAGTCTGTCCAAACGATCACCCGCCACGCTTGGCGTCTGGCCGGCGTTCGTTTCGTCTTCCGATGCGGAGTCTTCATGTGAAGCCAACGATACATCACACATGATTACGATATGTATATATATATATTAAAAGTCACGTCACTTTGGAAGCACTACAGTGGTTTACGCAGGGATGCTAATTTAGTGACTTTAAAAATAGTCAACACGTGTCGATGTTTACGGATTTGTTTTTGTAGCGACAATCCCGTAACACTTCAGGCGCGTTCAAAAACAACGTCATCAATGACATACATAACGGCGACACCCGGATGGCGTGGCTTGGGTAGGAAAGAGAGGGGAGAAGAAAAGGTGCTGCCAACGTAGGGGTTTGGACGTTTTTGGTCGAAAAACAGAGACGCATCATCTCAGAGGATTTTGGACATTGCTGGAAACACAATAAGAGTTTTATTGGTAGGTAAAACTCCTATATTTTTTATCCAATTGAATGCAGAGTCACCAATTATTTCACCTACTTTTCAAATTCATTTAAATTAACATTGAAATAATAAATTGGACTCAATCATTTTAAAGATTCACGATTAATAATTTCAGACAGGAAATAGGATACCCACCTATGGTGAATGTTATGATAGACATGAATGATATGAATCAATCTTTTTTACTTATGACATCTTAAAACTTGGTTGACCATTTACTCTCATGCATTCATATTATGATAAATCATGAGAAGAAAGTGAAAACAATTTTTTTAAGAACATGTCATTTTCTGTAAAATTTGGCACAAAATGTCACTTTTGCCCTGGCTCTGGAAAAAATTATAATTGAAGCACAGGTCCGGTGTAAATAATTGTTTGGTTAAGAATATTGATGTCACACAATTTTTTGTACAGATATGTGAACAGTGAAAAGGTAAACATAGAATTTTTAAAAAATTATTTACCTAATTGGAATGCAGGTCAGTGCTGTTGTTTAAGGTCAAATATCTCTATCAATAAGGGTTCCACATGGCTCGGGTTGACATCTAAATACACCCCAATTACTTCCTCAGTCAATTTGTGAAGTTCCATTATTTTTTGTATCAATTTAAGGAAAGTTGATTTTGCTTCACAGCCAGGGTAAATGCTCTCCAGATAGCGTCGTAGCAAGTAATAGTAAGAATTCTTAATATAAAACAAAATATTTATTACTTATAATGTCTCGGGAAATTTATAAACGAATCTGATCATAAAATTTAAAAATTATTACGCAACAATGAAAGATGAAATGTTTCTACCAAATGATATTGTTTGGTATCTACGTGATCTATCTATATGGTATCCTTTGTGAGCAATTTCCTGAGGCAACATTTTTAAAAACTATAGTAATATCACTATCAAAGTTAGTATGAGTTGTAGATAATGATGCAGTCTGGCAATATTTTATGACATCAAAATTCTAGAATCCTCACGCTGTTTGCCAAAATGCATTTTACAAACTTTAGATTTTAGTATAGAGAACATAATTTTTATTGAAAACTGACGACTTCAAAATATTGCTGGAATTTTCAAGAGTTTAAATATTTCATTTACAAATTAAAATAAGTATAACGGTAATGATAAGTTATGTGGATAAATGTTGATAATGTAATTCAAAATAAGCCGTCAATTCTATAATACACCAAATAAATATTGAATTAATTAAGAGTGTAATTATATTGATAAATCAATCAATTTGATATATGTTAAGTAACAAATTATATAATAAATATCCAATGTATCGAAAATGTGTATCAAAAATACTAACACATTTTCCACAAAGTATGAAAGATTTATCTTCTAGCTTAGTTATAGAAATGAGTTGAGACAGAGATGATCAAATTAAATATGAAATGGACAAAAATTACATTTATACTGACTTGTTCTAGTTTGATTACATCAGAGTGAACAACGCGTTGTCTGCTCGGAGTGAACAGAACAATCGCACTCATGATTAGGATTATATTTTCGTCCATTCGCCACCGGGGATCAAATGTTCGAATGAATCGATCATGCTCTTCATATATATTGCCTTTTGCAAGTTTCAACACTTCCGCTTTGATGCTACTAAGAGCCTCCTGGGAATGTGGTATCTGATAAAAGAAATAATTACAGAAAATATTAAAAATGTAATATCTTTCTACTTTCGATGGATTCAGCGTTAGCTTTGTGGAAGTTCATTTTAATATAAAATTTAAAATAGCTTTGACTATTTCACGTATAGTGTTACTAATTCTGACACGTGTTTTGCCTCTTTCAGAATTAATACGAATATGTGGAATAATAAAAGTTATTTTATATCAATATCTTTTTGTTTACATCAGTTCGAAGTCGTAAATAGAATTACTCTGATGTATTAAATGTAATCCTGACTTCTAATAAAATGGCTGAAACGCATTTCAAGAGAATATAAAATATAAAGGGGAAAATTGTTTTAAATCATTAAATATCTAAGGGAATATTTTATAATTAAAAAAACAATTCACTCACCTTCCATGTATCTCTGTCACAATCGTAAGTCATAGTACTTCTTAATATCATCATTTCTGTACATCCACCTTTTAATAAGGCAACTTGATCTTCTTCACACATATTTTTAAAAGCGTTAATCTTT
Organism: Himalopsyche japonica; assembly: GCA_028555115.1. Taxonomy (NCBI): domain Eukaryota; kingdom Metazoa; phylum Arthropoda; class Insecta; order Trichoptera; family Rhyacophilidae; genus Himalopsyche; species Himalopsyche japonica. The sequence continues at coordinate 3,008,627 of JAHFWJ010000348.1, read as the reverse complement.
TTGGACATTTTTATCAATCTCCGGATAGCCACTGCTGTCAAATTTATAATTCCCAAGAGCATTGGGTCATTTTGACCTTGTGAGGGCTGAAAGGTATCAGACTAAATTTACACTTAATTTTGTAATTTAATTCATTCAACCATGAAATGTATGATTTATTGATAACATTGAAAATGGAAATGAAATCAGTCTATTTTTTACACTTATACAATTAATTATTTAATGTGTCAAAGACAGTCCATGACTAACAAATACACACACATTTTTTCAGTGTTGTCGGTTGTACATATGATAGTGTAATACATAGCTTATGAAAACTTTATTGATCATAGTGGAATACCTTGGTTTTGGTTGGTGGCATATTTGGTGACCAGACTTTGTAGAATAGTGAGGAAATATCAAAGTTTACCAAAACTAACTATTATTCCAACCATGTTTAGTACATCTTATTTTTTCGAATGTATATATTGGTATTCCAGTGAAATAATTACATTATTATGAATGGATTTTGCCATTGCTTCTGCTACACAAATAATATTTTAAAATGGTTTTTATACAATTTATAGTAGACCAGTAGCTCTTTTGACGTAAGGAATAATCCTGAACTGGATGAAAAGGTTGATGCATAGGATATATATATAAGAACCTATAAGCTTAATTGAAGGTAGCTTTCAATCTCATGATTTGTATATTGTATTGTGATACTGAAATATCAAAGTCAGTTAAAATTGAACAACCCTTGAGATCTATATATTTAATCGAAATATGTGAAATGTTTAGTGAACACATTTTGGTTAAGATTCCTATATCCATATAGGAGTTTCTCCCTACTGAGTATTCATAATATGCATACTAAATGTTATGATGTTTAAAAAAATCAATACATGCAATAGCAGTCACCATCCATGATAATTTTTAATATGTCAAGCAGCACTTAATTATTTTTATTTTAAATCAACTTTAGCCTGGAAGGTATGCAGAGAAACAAAACTCTTAACAAACAATTGATTTTCTTTCATTGGATTTAGAAAAATTTATAAATACATCAAATTTGTGACAGTAAAATTGTGAAAGTTCTATTACTCTATTCTCTAAGTATTCTTACTATATAATTATATAATAATATATACTTGCAATTCCTGCAAGCTTAGAACCACTGGAAGTTTGAAATCTGAATGATGTAAATCGAGAAACATGCGTCTCCGAATAGGAACACTCGGGTTTATAATAACTCATGAGTTTTATTGCCACTTGTCAAAAAAAGGTCTTTGTCGTATTACCGTGCATTTTGTTTCACGCCGAAATACAAGCCCGAGAGAAGACGGATCCCGCAAACGACCGACAGGATACAAAAATGAATTTTATCGGGTTCAGCAAACAAACGACAGTCCGCAAAAAACGAAATATTTTGTTTCCCGACCATAAAGCGTTAACACGTTAATGCCTTTAGACCAATAAGTTATGGTATGGAAAAATGTATAAAATGTATGCAGGAAAAGTACATCTCAAACACACTTGTTGATTAACATATGAATCTATAGTAAAAATAGTTATATTACCTTAAACCTGCAATCATCGGAAATTAAATTTGTCATGTGATCATCCAGCGGTGCCAGCAATGCCTTGTTGGCGACGATGAGTTCATTTAATTTGGCTCGCTCTGCATCATTCAATTCTCGGCTTGAACTGTTAATCTGAGATAGTGATGTGTACGCTTCGAATTCCAGTTTAATGGCTTCACAGAGAATGGATTCTATTGAATTTGGTTCAATAGGTATTCTATGGATATCAATATAATATTATGTTATGTTTAGATTGCAGTAAAATAGATCAACAAAGCTTTATATTATGTTATGGCGATATTTATTCAGTAACCTGTGGTTAAAATAAAAATAGGTCTTTTTTAAATGATTTTCGTTGTTTATATAAAAATAAAATTTTCTGTATTTGAGACATCATTATTGAGACAGAATTATTCAATATTGTTGTAAAATGTACTCTTCTCATTTAGCTCGATAAGTATTCTTTTATCCATTGAAATAAGGTAAAGCCAAAGCCTTCCCTGGCTTTGTGTACTTCAGTAATAGGTTATTGTTCTATTACATTAAGAGCAGAAAATTACCATTATGCTGAAGTAGTAGTGCTTTGAATAGTTAGTAATAAGTTTATCTAATTTATATGTATTTTAAAAACTTAACTGATCAAAAATGTTCCATAAAATAAGTTTATTAATTAAACTATTGGGAAAATTTTCTTTATATTGCACATATGTTTCATTAATAAGAAGGTGGATGTATTCTAAATTAGATATTGAAGAAAATCAGCATTCAATTTGCTTATTAATAATTGACTATATGCAATTTTTCTTCAAAAAATGAATCATTTTTCAAAATATTTTTTTTAATAGTTATAATAAATAATAAAATAAACAATTATGTTAAAATAAAAAATGATCTCTTTATAAGTAATAATGTAACACACAAGCAGAGATGCAAAAGTTCTAGAATACTCAATAAATTTGAGACCAAGTAGATGTGTGCGCAGTAATTCGACAGCATATATAAAAGGGCTTATTTTGTGAACAAAATCACATAGATGGTACGACTGTATGCAGTTGCATATGCTTACTTGCCTTGACTGACATGGCATATATCTTGCCCAATATTTATAAATAACAAATATGATATGCTGCAGGTTACAAACGCATTTGAAATATTGATGTTCCATATGTTGTCCTGTTACTATATTGTAAAAATTCATATTTTATATTTTGCAGGGTATGCGGGTGCACATTACCATTCCCTGAATGGCCTCTGGCAATTGTACTATCCCCTAAGTACAACAATTTCATGTAACTGTAATCAAAACTAATAATTTTGAGCATTTGCACACGAAGATTGCATTGTTTCATTGATTTGAAAAAAAATGAGTATATCAGTTTAAATCTTCAATTATAGTAAATAAAACATGAATTTGACATATACTTTAATATTGCATCCAAATTAAAATTTTACTTGATCTAATAGATTGATTTAATAGTTATTTACTGCAATTTTATTATAGAATTATGTTAATACAGAATCAAAACTTTAATGCATACAATTCATAGCTGAACTGCGATTCAGGGTGCGAATAAGATTTCTAGCTACTGCCATTGAAGAACATCCTTCATGTTGGCACACGTGATTGAATAGAATGAATAAATAAGCCAGTTGAAACCAAAAATAATAAACATTAACTTTATCTTAAGTTGGCATATGATGAGAAACTTGGTCAATAAGTTTTTTAAAATGATATAAAAGCCTTTTATGTCACCGTATATTTAAGATTTTAAAATCACCTCTCAACATCCTGAAGCACATCTCTAGCAACGTCTGCTTTATCTTGTTTTCCATTTTGTGAACTCGCTACTGTATTATCACATGATGGTTGGTTGACTTGCTCGTTAGTGGTGAGTGCAGCTAGCAGCTTAGAAGCATCCCCACCAGGTGTTGATGTTGTGAGCATAGAGCGGAGCATAACGTTTTGTTCATCTTTGTCTAAATTATCTGTTCTTATATTGTTCATATTGTCACCTTCGTGATGATTTTCAAAATTTACTTCGTTTTCATGGTTGAAGGAATTTGAATTCAAGATTTGATTATGATATGACAAACCTGAATTAGACTGTAAAGAAAGAGGTATGTTTTCGCAATTGGATTCATATTGAATGAGGTATTCGTCTTGCTTCTTGTTGACATTGTCAAAATGATTTGTGTCGCACATGACATTGTCTAAATGGCTATCTGATAGGTTATTATTTTTTATGACACTGACAGCTTGGTTATTATTTCCATTGATTCCCATTTCAAATTGCCCATTTTGAGACAAATTACTCACTGAATCTAAGTTATGCTGATCTTCATAGCAAATGGGTGACAATTCTTTTGATGTCTGCGTCCATGATTCATTTGAATCCTCTGTATCTTCTCGCTTTATAAGCTTTGAACTTGACACTTCATCATCTCTTAATTTTGGGTTAAGTCTCTTCTTAGCTCTATTTTCAGCAATTTTTTGCCGTTTCTGTGCTTTATCCTCGTCCGACATTATATAGTCTTTCACCATTCCTATAGAGAAACATTTCTCTAAACGACATTTTTGACAGAATCTTCTAGTTATAACCGTTATTTCACATTGTTCCGTGAAGGGACACCTGAATTCTTTACTCACTAATGCGTTTCTTCTGAAGAAAGCTTTACAGCTTTCACAAGTTATAGCGTTGAAATTGTAGCCCAAGGCTTTGTCACCGCAGACCCCGCATAATTTGACAGGTAAAATACCATCGGAAGCCTTTTTCATTTGACACTTTTTATCACTGGGCTCCATTTTTAGGCTTCTGTCGGAGTTTTGTGAGTTAATTAAACAGTGAGGGGCCATTTCATATTATCTGAAATAACAAAGATTCATTTAGAAACCAACTTACTACTATGGAAAGCTAATCGTAAAATTGTAAATACAATCGCACTCACCGAAAATCATTTTGAATATATGACAGATTATAAAAGGTGATATCTAGATTTGAACGCGAATGCTTACGTAATATACCGATAACTATAATCAATTATCAGCCAAAGATATCGCAAATAATAGCTAAAATTGAGATTTAGCAGAAATGTCAGATAATATTTTTATTGACGCATTGCAGCCAACTGCATACCATCTGCATACTCATTATTTCATATTTTATGTGATCATGGTGGCGAAATCGTTGATAAGTAGCGGGAAATTGAAATTATTACTCTGCTACTTAGTACTCATACGTTTAACAAGAAAACTATCTTTTAAATATATTAAAATGGTTGAAGTTATATGAAAACACATAAAAAATAGTAAAAAAGTTGATAGTATTGAACATAAAAAAACTTCCTTAAGTTTTTCAAGGAAGTCTGTAAATTTTACGGAAGGTAAATATTAATAAACATATGTTGACATTTGGAAATTATAATTTCGCATATTGCGCAAAATTACTACTATAAGCCGGAAGTTTGAATTCAAAATGAATGTTGTTCTATATTTCTGAAAAAAGTATAACAATTATTCTGCTGATTATGCATTGCTGTAGGTATTTAAAGTAAAAATAATATTCATTTTAATTAGTTCACTTCAATAGCTAGTGATGAGAATATCAAGAAAAATATTTTCAAAATGTTAAGCACTATAAAAACAGTTTTGAAAGTTGTCATTGGATCATTTATAATTATTTTCCAATTCAATATAGCATCAACAGAAAATGTAGCGGTTGAAGTGTCATCAAATAAAATATTGAATGAAGTTAGTGACAAGTTTATCAGTTTTGCTGTGGACCTAAAGATTCTTCAAGATATGCACGATGAATCAAAAAAGTATGTATGATTATTTCGGGTTGTGAATTTTAAATATATTTTTTTTCTATATTATACATGAAAATTCAATTGTTCTGCTGAGAGCACCGATTGCTTTTATCAAATTCGACGAACGATTCAATATGTTTTGTCACTAACGACCTGGGTTTCTCCTTTCGGCATCTTCAGGCATTCCATCACATGGATGCAACAGAACTGACTAAGTCTTACGATGTTATTTTTATTGCAAAGCTTATTCTATTCCAATCTTTAAAGTAATTTCAAATTTTGATTGAGACTAATGATATACAATAGCTACATATCTAAATAATTGTTCATTTACAGTATTTAGGGCATGATTAATAAATATACTTTAGTCTATGAGCTCACTAGCTTTTCTAATCATCAGTGAACAAGCTTATTTGACCTGTGCCAAAGATGTTTTATAAAGCAAAATACAATTTTTCATTATAATTTTGATATAATACATTTGCATGTATTAAATAAAAAAAAATATTCATAATTCGATTCCTCTGATATTTATTTTTGTGTTTGATGATTTTTGAAAGAAGTAATTTGTTTGAACTATAAGTATTCTATTGATGAAATGTGTTATGCAAGTTGTGTTCCATTTGCTGCCTTTCGTAAAAACTATCAATTTTTTTAAGTACTTAGTTCAAAAAAAACTAGCTAAATGTGTATTAATTTATACTAAAATATTTTGTTATGACCGTATTATTATTTTCTATTCAATTTCAGGATAAATGTTTTCATTAGCTATCACCAACTTATGGTTTAATTTATGGTAAGAACATGTTAACAACACTGTTTTTACTTGAAAAGGTTACTTTTTGCAATCATTCAATCAACTTTCAGATTTGATTACATGCGCATGGGAAAGTCATTATCGCCAGCTTATATCCGTATAGCTGGTCCATCAACCCATGAAATGTCATCGGAGAACTCAGTTATAAGACTGAAATCAAGTATTGATAGAAAGAATCCCACCAATGCTAATTCCCATGAGTTTCGAAGTGATGAGAATTCTTTGACAAGCTTGCAGCAGTGGAATATTTTGTTGACATGGATAAAAACTGCCAATTTTACACCATTTATTGCATTAAACAATGCAGAGAAGATTTTTAACGGTAATTGGAATCCAAAAGAAGCTGTTAAGGTTTTGTCTATGGTCGATAAAATGAAATTAGGAGAATGTGTATGGCAGCTCGGTTACGGTAAGAAAATGATTTAATCTGTTAACAGCTAGTAATAAATAAAATAGTAGGAAAACGGCACACTAGTGGGTCGTTAGCTTTGGACAAGTTAATATTTTTTTATTAAGGAACCATATATATTTAAGATATTATGAAAAAAATATTTAGGAAGGAAATGAAACCATATTGTACCATAATGATAATTTATATGATCTTCTTTGATATAATTCATTCAATTTTGAAATGATTAGTATAAGCATTTTCCATATGATAAATTATTTGAAGTAAAATTTTGTACATTTCAAAACTCAATAATTAACAAAGAACAGATATGAAACCATTATATTTAACTGTTTGTAGAATGTGCTGATCAAACTTCTGAAAAATATATGAATGATTTGAAAACAATGAAAATTCTGATGGATGCCTTCACTTCTCGGAAAAATGGTGATTGGAAACTTGCCAGTGGTGATATTCATAATTGTCTTGGAGATTATCCCTCTACTGAGCTATATTCATTTTTGATTCGCTCCAGTGATTTCTTGGATGCTGTTGTATTGAATTCGTAAGTAATCGTGATAAGAGTATGTTGTTTTAATATAACTTTTTACATCACATATATTTATGATATTATCCACTCCCAATATTGAATAAATGGAGCTTGTCACAATAGAAGGTATACCACGAGAACTGGTTATTATTCAATCACTCAACCCATTTATTTAAGAGAGTTGTGATAGAAAGATGGGCTCAGGACACATTTAGAAGTCAATTAATCGCTGCAACCAATTTTTTAGAGTAGAAAGATGGGTATTTATATACATCTTTTTTTTTTTCAAATCCACAAATCAACTCACTAAATTGTTCATATTGAGACTTGAGCCTGTAAACATCGCAAACGAAGACAATAATGTTAACATGTATTTAAATACTTATAACTGATCAAAACAATTTTTTTGTGTTCTAGAGATGTGTCTGTTGATCCTCTAGATTTACTGGAAGAAAAAGATCAAAAATATATCAAATTTCAATATGCTGAGAACAATGCTCAACTTTGGACGGCAGTTACAAATAGTATGCTTTCTGACGATGAAGAAACAATCAATTGGTTAAATACATTAGGTAAATCTGCTGTTAATGGATACTCGATTGTCTTCAAGGAATTAACGCAAGCCGATTTTGTGGAACCAACATTGGTAAGATATTTGTTTACCCATTGTTCAATAAATGGTATAGTAAAGACTTCAATGGAATAATTTATCTGAATGTTTGAATTTTCCTTACTAAAGTACATAATTTGCACATGGCGAATAAACTCAGAAAACTCAAAAAAATACAGACCAAATATTCCATTTATTTCACATCTTTTTTTGAAATCCAGATTTCTATTGGTTTTGATTGGTTGGCAAAATCCTTTTTAAAACTTTCATAGAGGTGCTCAATTGCCATTTTGTTAATTTTTATTTTGTCTATGAAGGCAAGTCAATGAAAATGGCATAAATGTAGGTTAATTAAAATTCAAGAGGACATATGTTCTCATCTTGACCCCTCAATGACCTTCCTGGTCTAGGACTTGGAAGTAAAATTGTCCATGTATATATGTTTATTTATGAATGCCTGTGCAACTCACTGTCACTTGCCAATTACCGTGATGGCATGTAAGCAATCAATAGTACTACAGGATACTAAATCATCACTAGATGAAAGTAGAGGCATACAAGGTTGAGGCTCTCTGTTGGCCTCTGGTAGCATTCACAGTCTGTGGCCCAACCAGTTTCAGTGGGTTTACTTTGACTACTGACGTAACAGAGCACTAACCTGTTGTATATCCTAATCTCTGAGGTCCTCATGTAATCAAATCACCTCATACCGATTCCGTCTTTGTAAAGTGCCATGATTTGCATGTTAAGAGCTGGTACTTGCAAAATGCCAGCATTCAACATATGGCATTGAGTTTCCTGCATTTTCAGTTGTGTATTCAATAGAGAAAGCATTCAGTTAAATGTATAAATGTATTTCTTTCCTCTCATCAATAGATATAACCTACCTCTGA